>JASDQU010738860.1:4452-20617 GCA_032191745.1 Picea mariana
ACGCGAGCTTATCGGCGGTTTGAAATTTCCATCATTGCAACGTTTTGACACATGGCTCGTGCGAAAGCACGAGCTTTCTTTTTGCTCGACCAAACCCTTTCGGTGGTTGCTTTGCATTTCAAATCGACCATTTTGCTGACGAAACCGAACGCTTTCGGTGGTTAATGAGCACGCCAGGGGCTCGCCCAAACCACCGAAAGTCGCTGTTTTCCACATTTTGGACAAAACCAAGTATCAAAAATTTTCTTGAACTATGAAAACACAAAACTAGCTGAGCATGCAACCAATAGCTTTGGATATCCTCTACAAAGTTCAACCGAAAGGACGGTTTTACTTTGGGATTTAACACCAACATGAACCAAATTCATAGCAAATGACATAGACTCTCTTAATAGTAGCCAATAATGGAGACTACTGACAAATACGAGGAAGCCACCAATGGGGTCAAATGGAAACCAATATACCGCATGAATCCCTATGTGTGATGATTTTTGTTGACGTCAAACATAAGGGAAAACGTTTAGTTAGGGACCAATGATGGTTTTCCATTTGTTGAGTGCAAGGTCACCTATCAATAATGGAAATAGGACTGGGGTACAACTCCAGGTCATATTCTCAGAGAAATGTATTGGATTCAATAATAGAAGACCTTCCAGTAAAAAGTCAATGAGGACCTTCTATACTAGCATGAGGGGAATAGAAACATACTTTTGATGATGATATGTATATGAATGACATGGGAAGGCCGACTTGAAAGGTCAGATACTTGTTGTAGAATGGTCGAATCAAGCTAAAACTTACCTTGAATAAAAGCATGGCACATTATGTGACTTAGGCAGCATGGATTATAAGTTGGGATACATTTCTGATACAAGAGGAATCAAAAACACTCCATATGGTTGGAAGAATAACCAATCGGAGGAGATTATGCTAAAAAATTAGAAACAGTCTCCTAAAGCCATATTAAACCCAAAATATTGAGACACTAGCTCAAAGTTTGTGCTTTACTCAAGGGCAACAAGACTGCTATCAACAAAAGAGATGTTTTCCCTCATTTTTTTCTTCTTCATATTATTAAAGCCTGAAAAAGAATAAAATAATGCTATATTATAGTGGAGGAAATGAGTGTCATGGGAAATAAAACCAGTTCTAGAGCGCAAGGAACATACCTATGCTCAATGCAAGGAAGCATGTGCAGGATAAGGAAACTCAGGGAATTGTCTCCTTCAGGTATAAACGTGTCAAGTCACAAAGGAATACATTGCAAGGATAATAATTGGTAGGAATGCATAAGCAAATGGTTCAACAATAGCAAGTTGAAGCCGACATTAGGCCTAAAAATGCGAGTAGTTAATATGTAATGAAATTAAAACTCAATTTGTTTTTGGAAGCCCCATGGGTAGGCTATCCAACAAGATATTGAGAGGAAGTAATGAGGCTTCAACACATAAACATGGTGCGACTAAGTAAGGATTCCTAGACTACAGAAAAATACTGCAGCATGAGTGTCAAAAGGTTGGTGAGGTACTGACTAGGACACCCATGAAGAGGTAATCTCTACCATCCATAAGAGACACCTTTAAGAATATTGAGGGTTTTAGTGCCACTAAAAAATGGGTTTGAACCTATGCCAGATATGTGATCAATACATAGAAATGCATTGTGCAAGAAGAAATGACCCTACCCTACATGCAAGTAAGAAACACAATACATGTTGAATAATTCGAAGAGGGTGCTGAGAGGAAGATATGAAGCTTCAATGCAAAGTCATGGCGGGGATAAATAGGACTCCTGAGCCTAAATAAAAATTTGCAACATGAGTGCCATAATGAAAAGGGATTCTAAGCTAGGATGCTCATGGAAGATAGGCTCTACCACATGAATTACAACAGATCTAAATAAAAAATAAGGTTCCATCTCACAATTTAGTGGGGTCGATACTAAGGAAAAATGAAACAAGAAATAGATAATGCAAAAATGCTTAGAGGGGAAAATATAACCTATATGCTAGTTTTGAGATCATTACCTATCAGAATGGATCGACACAGAATGAAAATGTACCAAAGAAAATGTCTCAAAATCCCTATATATAAGACCAAAAATACTTACCTGGAAGTTAATAAGTCTAATATATAAACCTCTGATAAAAACATGTGATATGGGATATGGAACTTGAAAACAAGAAACCCTAAAAGTATAGTATGTACAGAGGACCACACAGCCTTGCAGCTTATGCATAGTATTTCTCCAGGTAGAGCTCATTGCTAGGATTGGGCCAAGGGTTTCTTTGGTAACCAACTTGTAAAGTTTCTAGTTCAGGAGGAGGTTGAAGATCCATAATCATATCTTCAAGGATAGCCTTATCTTAAAGAAACTCAACATCCATGAAATCGGGGCCCGACAACACACAAATACCAGGGCTCAAGGTCTCACAAAGAGTAATATAAGACTCAAGAGGAAATTTCAAATTACTCGGGCCAATAGGGGGAAGCAAGGGCTCCCATTCCCCCATTGGATAAAAAACCTGATCAATTGCTAAGACATTGTCTCGAGAAGGTGAAAATAACTGTAAAAATCCAATCTCAGGAGAAATTGAACACCAAGTATAACATGCCACATAATTCACCTATGGCAGGGAAGAGTCTACCTAAACACTAGGAACACACAAAGGGTAAACCTGATCTAAAGTCGAACCATGATAGTGATTATAAGATGAAATATGATCAATCATGACAATGCTTCCATTGTGAGGGAAATGCATCACCTGAAAGAGCGTAGACACCACATCATTCATCGCATAAACATAATCATTCCCAAGAAGCATATTAAAGTATAAAGGGCCTGACACCACTAAGAGATCGACTAGAACAGTCTTCCCACCTAACGTGATAGATAAATAAGGAATAATACCCATACATTCACTAGGTCTTCTGTCAAAATCCAACAACTCAGTAGTATATGACACAATCTTGGGAGAACCCAACCCTTGTGAAGCCAAGGAGGATAAAATAATTGCAGAGAATCCTTCATCTACAATACTTCGACAAATTCCTTTCATTATAGGTTCATCCAAAACTATTATCTGGAAATTTGTAGAAGAAGGAAGGCGAGGCTCCACAAGATCATTCCAATCAAAGGAAACCATCTTAGGACTTGGAGGGAGCGTACTTGAAGCGAGTGGAATGCCCCCTTGTTCAGAAGGTACCAAACTAGAAATGCTAAAGACATAGTAGAAAGACACATCACTCCTTGAAAGAAGAGTTTAATCGACCTAAAATTGTGTCAAATCGACCACTTTGGAAGATTGGTCACTCTCCAAGAGAAGAGTGGGATCGATCGAATATTACATCAGTGTGAACACTTCCTCAACCATTGGTTGAATATGATGTGAGAAAACATGGCCAAGAGATGGATCACCCCCCAAAATGAGTGTGGTATAAATCAAATATTGCATCTGCATGGCCGCTTCATCAACCAATGATTGAAAGGATTGTTGGGAAACTAAATATGACTCTGAATTAGAAGGGCCTTTAGACAAGGACCACTCTTTTTGTACCATGACATTAGCAGGGAAAAATGAGTAAGGTGACCTCCTTTGCAAATATTACAAGGGAAATTTGTCTTATGTTCTATATGTTTAGGCTTGGTTGGAAATATAACTGAGTGGGGGGGGTGAATCAGTTATAATATAAGATTGAAACTTTTATTGTTCTTTCCTAAATATTTCTAGATTATTATTTCATGTGTTACTAATAACTTAACATGCATAGATACACAATATTTGATCAATCACACAGAATACACAGAGACACATATTTTGCATGACAAAACCCATAAAGGGAGAAAACCTCTTCTTCTTCGTATGTCAATCAAGCTCCAACCTTCATGTACATAATAGTCTTTGAGAACAAACTCAAATATGAGAATACAACCTCACATAGAAAGCTACAACTTGTAGAGAGCACCAAATCTCAGATTTCTCTAGCACCAACTAGATGGAAGCACCAACTCCCAGGTTTCTCTAGCACCAACTAGATGGAAGCACAAACTCCCAGAATATCTTCTGGAAACAACTAGAATTTAGAGGAATACAATCCTCCCTAGCACCACCCTACCACCCTAATTGAATCTTAAAAAATTTACTTACTTGCTCTGTCTCTGATATGGTCTGTTACAACTCCATGTCTCCTCTACCTTCTTCAGCTTCTATGCTTTGTTCTGCTTCTACATCTTTCTACTTCTATGCTCTACTCTTTTTCCTCCTGCGCACAACATCTCTCTGTTCAACTTCTCTTCTACCTTTTATGCTCTATGCTTCCTCTACATGCTATACACTATGCCTATGATCTCCACTTTAGGTACAACATTCCATCTGCTTCTACCCACATACATAGCTATAGAAAAAAGCACACTCTCTTCTTTGTTCTGCATGTCTTTCTCAAGCCTAGTCCTCTACATGATCATCATTGCAACTCTACATCTTCTCTGGTAGTTACGTTGAATCTGTTCATCATCAGTGGCCATTATCCAAAGATTCTTTGGCTTCTTTGGCAGTTATCCTGAACATGTTCATCACTAGTGGTTGTTAACCTGAGATTCTTTGGCTTCTCTGGAAGTCGCAACTCTTCATCTTCTCTGACAGTTACAGTCAGTCGTTTTTGGCTTCTTTGTCTTCTGAGCCCCTTCCTTTACGTGACCACCAACGGTGACCACTCACCTATTCAAAAGATGCTTTGCGATCTCAGTCTAGTGAGCGCTAGCTCAGTTTTTCAATATGACCTTGGGCAATGATCTCATGTGACCACACGATTGTGGGCGCATCCAAAGGTGGTTTGAAATCATACTACGTTTCTCCCCACAATTTACCTCGAGACTCCCTGTGTCCTTTCTCCAAAACCGTGGTTTTGATTGCGGCCCGCCCTAAACTTATTAACATTCGCACACCTTCAATCCCCGCAATGCGACGGGACTGTCGATCTCATGATATTGACGGTTCCGATCTGTCCTTTCAAGTTCTATGGATCATATCTAACCTTCCTAAATCAATGAATGAGGCTTATTTTGTGATCCAGGCTTCGACAGTTTCAACTCTAAAACCTTGCTTTCCTCTGTACACCAATCTTCCGAAGTCGATGATCTGTAGACACCTGTCCTTCTCAATCGAGGGATCTACCTCTACTTTGGGAATTTGACCTTTCAACTAGATCAACGATTCTTTGGACCCATTCTCGATCAACAGTTGAGATATCCTTCGGGTCTCCGGACTTCGGAGATCTCAAGTCTCAAATTTCACTTCCCCTGTAATATGATCAACGGTTGAGAATACACCCGAAGTGATCTTCAGATCATATGACTTGTGTCCACTTTGGGACTTTGGAATTTGGGACTTCGATGCTTTTGTCATTTGTTGGTGGTGAAACTCCCGAAGTAAATCTCCCTGAGTGACGTAAAATTACACACATCACTTGTTGACTTGGCATGGGATGAGTGGTTGCCACGTGCCACTTGTTGATGTGATCTGCCACATGTCCTTGCTGACATGGTCTATCACATGTCCTTACTGACATGGTCTGCCATATGTCCTTGCTGACGTGGTCTCCCGATGTCACACAACTTCAAAATTTTGGCTCTCCGGGCTTCAGGAATTTCAAATCTCAAACTGAAACTCTCGAAGTGATTTCTCCGGAGCTCACGATCCGTCGCCACTTATCCCTCTAGATCTGACGGTTGAAATTTACTACAGCTCTCCGACTCTCCGAACTTCAGGATTTCAAATCTCAAACTTTTCTCCCTTCTAAACTCATGGTCTGCTGATGCGTATCTCCCGATGATCAACGAACCATATTCTCCTCCTGGTGATGAACGATCTCAAATTACTTCATGACTTCAAAACTTTGGCAAGCTCCCTCACCTGCGTGTGAAATGCGCCAAGTCTTACGCACCTTGATTTGATCGGACGGTTGTTGGTTCTCTGGATCGGTGATCCAATGACCACTATTGCTCATCCTCCCGAGCTTATGATCTCTCTGACTTAGAATCTTTTCTAAGTGTTCAAGGGTCTCAACCTTTGCTCATCCTGCGAGTCCATCTCTTGCACCTTGTCTACACTTCTAGGAACCGCTATCTCTTCTGAGCTTTCTCCTCTTCTGCTCTGATGCCTTATTAAAGAGTCACTTCAACACTTAGCCAAATTGTGGATATGTGCACTCCTTGCAACAAATTCTTACGCAAGGTTTGGTTTCACTGTTTTTCTTACCATCATTGACAAGCACACTCTTCTTGTAAAACATGCCAACAATATCCCTCTTTGGCATTGATGGCAACCCTAAAAGGCTGTACTATGCTTCTTAGACCTCCAACTGTAGCATCCAAACCACACCACACCTTTTCTCCCCCTTTGACATCAATGTCAAAGAAAAATGAGAGTGACTCTGTTCTCCCCCTGATCAAAGAGACAATAAGCACTCTCCCCTTGATTAGATATACTATGAGCACTCTCCCCTTGATCAGATAGAATATTTTAACTTGATAATAGGGTCATGCCCAACATCTGGCGTAGATACTCAAACTGAGATTTTGCAAGTGGTTTAGTGAAGACATCAACAATCTGATCTTTGGATGGAATATAATGCATAGAAACAACAGTGTTAGTTACCTGTTCCCTCAAGAAGTGATACTTGATGGGTATATGCTTGGTCTTGGAGTGAAATACAAGATTCTTGGACACACTAATTGCACTAGTATTATCACAATGAATTGGTATCGGTGCAGTATACTTTACCTCCAAGTCTGCAAGTGTCTAAATCATCCATAATACTTGGGTACAACAAGTAGCAACTGAAATGTATTATGCTTATGTAGTCGATAAGGAAATGGAACCTTGATTCTTTCTCAGCCATGCTACAAGAGAATCTCCTAAGAAGAATGCACCTCCACTCATGATTTTCCTTTCATCCATGCAATTAGCCCAATCAACATCTGAATAGACTGATAACTGAAATTTTTTATTCCTAGGATACCATAGGCCATAGTTCATTGTTTCTTTCAAGTATCTGAAAATTCTTTTGACAGTTAGTAGATGACTATGTTTAGGTGCAGACTAATACCTTCCTACCATTCCAACATCATTCATTATGTCTAGACGAGATGCTGTGATGTACAATAGGATGCCTATCATAGACCTATATGAACTCTGATCAACATCATGTGAGTCATCATCCTTGATTAACTTGCATCCAGTGACCATAGGTGTGCTCACAGGTTTAGAATATTCCATTTGAAACCTGTTCAACATTTCTCTTAGATATTTTTCCTGAGAAATAAATATTCCTTCATACCTTTGAGTAATTTCTAGACCAAGAAAAAATTACGATTCCCCTATCATAGACATTTCAAATTCAGACTGCATGGCAAAAGAAAAACATTGTACCAATGAAGCATTATTACTTCCGAAGATAATATCATCTACATAGACCAACACAATGAGAAAATCATTACCCTTTGTTTTGATATCTATATTTTTGTCAACTGTTCCTCTCTTGCACCCTTTGTCTTGAATATACTTATCCATTCTGTAATACCAGACACAAAGAGCTTGTTTCAACCCATATAAGGCTTTCTTCAGCTTGCAAGAAAGTCAAGGTTATCTAATAGTTCGAAACCCTTTGGTTGTTCCATATAGACTTATTCTTTTAGATATCCATTTAGAAAATATGACTTGACATCCATTTGATAGACTTTAAACCTTTTATGACACGCATAGGCAAGAAATATTCTAATAGCTTCTAATCTTTCTATGGGCGCAAATGTTTCATCAAAATCCAGTCCTTCTATTTGAGTATCTCCTTTGTAGACCAATATAGCCTTATTTATTACAATATTTCCTTGCTCATTCATCTTATTTTTGTAGACCCATTTAGATCCTATTACATTTTTATTTTTTGGCCTAGGAACGAGTTCCCAAGTGGCATTCTTTTCAATATGATCCAGTTCCTCATTCATTGATTTTAACCAATTTACATATTTACTGGCTTCATTAAAGTTCTTGGGTTACACCATGGATATGAAGGCTATATGTGATTGCTCGGTATCTTTGATTATCCTTCTCCTGGTTTGTACACCTTTTTCTTTCTCACCAAGTATTTGAATTTCAGGATGATCCTTTTGAGTAATTCTGGAGGAAGGATTTGATGTTGATTGTTGTCTCGACTCTTCTTGTCTGGGTGTCTCTTCTCCTCTCGATTCATCATCTTCTTGTGACTCTGAGATTTGATGTTCTTCATTTTCATTATTCTCATCATCTTTTTCATCTGACTTAGTGCTTATTCTCTGTTGATATTTCACAAGAGTTTCTTCATCATTTCGAACATCGATACAGTCTACTAATTTATGTATTCTTTTGTTAAAGCATATGTATCCTTTACTATTCGTTGCATATACTAAGAAGATACCTTTATCAGATCTACCATCAAATTTTTCGAGATGATCATCATTTTTTTTTATGTAGCATTTACTTCCAAATACTTTGAAGTGCTTGATTGATGTAGGTCGACCAAACCATAGTTCATATGGAGTTTTATCACTGTTCGGCCTTAGATTTTGTTTAGAATATGAACAGTCGTGTGAACAACCTCCACCCAGAAGGTTTGTGAAATTCCCCTTTCACTCATCATAGCCCTTTCCATCTGCTAAACTGATCTATTTTGGCGTTCTACAACTCCATTTTTTTGTGGAGTACCTGGAATAGTATATTTCCTTTTAATTCGATGCCTATCACATAATTCTTTGAAATATTTCGAAAAAAATTCTCCTCCTCTGTCTGAGCGAATTTATTTTAACTTCCTTCCTGCCTGATTCTCATATAATGAGTTAAACGTTTTGAAATTCTCAAACAAATCATATTTTTCTCTCAGAAAGGAAACCCACGTAAGTCTGGAGAAGTCATCAATGACCATCATAAAGTAACGTTCTCCTCCAGTTCCTTGCTTTCGTGATGGTCCACACATATCCATATGAACATGTTGAAGCAGTTTCTCTAAATATGTGAAACTCTTCATTTTTAATTTAGCATGAGTCAGCTTCCCCATTTGATAGGATTCACATACAAAGATATGAAGCTTAGATATTCTTGGAAGATCTTTCACAGCACCTGCATTATTCAGTTTGACAATATGAAAAAATTCAGGTGTCCAAGCCTTCTGTGCCATAACCAACTTTCATCAAATTTGCTTAAATGACATTTCTCTTATCTTCCTTCAGAATATAGACATTTCTTTCAGTTCTAACCCCTTTTGCAATCAACTCTCTTGTGTTCATTGTTTTTATTTTACAATTCTTGGGAGTGAAAGTGACTTCACATCCTCTGTCACATATCTGACTGACACTATGAAGATTGTGCTTTAAACTATCAACAAATAACACATCTTGATATTTTCTTCTTCCATTACTTAAGATTACTAGAACTTTACCTTTGATCTTTCCTGGAGCATCATTTCCAAAAGTCACACTTCCTGATTTACTTTCTTTGAGTGATAAGAACTTATGTTTGTCACCTGTCATATGACTGGAGCATCCGCTGTCAAAATACCAGGGGTTCTTTTGTCTTTGAGCTGACAATACTAATCCACACTTGTTATCTTCATTCTTCTTCCAAATCTTGACATTTTCAGCTCTGTGATTTGAATCTGGCTTATAGTTATTTAATCGACAGTCTGCAGCTTTATGTTCATAATTATGGTAGATGTAACATTCTGGTTTGTTGAATAAAGGATCATAACGATTGTTATGCTTAATCTGTGCCTTTTTCCCAGCCATCACATGATTTGCAGTCTGTGGTTGTTTGTTACTTGGATGTCTCATTATTTTTTGTGGCAGATATTTATCCATTAACAATATTGATTACTCATGTGTAAATATTAAAGAACAATTTACAGCTTTGTGGCCAAAGTGAGAACAATAAAAACAATATCAAAAGAAAAAATCTTTGTACCTGAAAAATGGTTGTCTTCTTTGATCATGTCGATTTCTTCCATGCTGATGATTTACTTGGGCAAAGGGTGTATTATTTATTTGTTTTATAGATTCAATTCTTGTACCTTTTTCTCCACTCCTCCTAGGCAGCTAATTATCTTCCTTTGTTTCTGTAGGTTTGTTGTTGTCAATGGTTGTCGATTTCACAAACTTGATGGATTCTTTGTTTCTTGGTTGACTACTACTTGATCCCTCTTCATAACCCAAACCAATTTTCAACTTTGAATTCCTTTGCTGATTCATAATGGAGGCTAATCTTTTTGAGGCTTTCATACTTGTCAGATTCTGATGATATAAGGCCTGGAATTTCTCTAGATCTTTTCTGACAATCACTACTTCAACTTCCAATTTTTCACCTTTTGTTTCATCTTCCTTCAATTTTTGTTTGAGGATGTCTTCAATCTTCTTAGCTTCTTCTAATTTAACCTTCAACAGAGCAATTTCTTCAGATGGTTCATTGCTTGTTTTCTCATACCTGAGCAGTAACTATTTTTGTTTTGTTTTCTTTTCTCTGAGTCTATCAATATCTTCCATGACACTGACAAGTTCTCCTTCAAGATCTACTACTACTTCACAATCAACGAACTCACTTCATGTATCTTCAGTATTTAGGTCTTCTAAATTTATTAGCATGATATCATTTATTTTAGTTTCAATAGAAGAGTCGATGCTTTCATCGGGATTGTCATCATTGTTTACACAAAGGATTTTATTTTTAAAATTATTCTCTTTATATACCTTCTTGTGTTTGTCCTTCTTTTCATTGTCATATGTCTGATTCTTTCTTTTGTGAGGACACTTAGATGCAAAATGACCTATCTTACCACAGTTGAAACATTTGAGGGGAGTTTACCTTTGTATTTTCCTGATACTTTCGTCAGTCTTCTCACAAAAATATTTCAATCTCATGTATATTGTAGTCTTTGTTTTTCTTTGCTTTAAAGGATTCTTCTCTTGTAGTGGATTTACTTTTGGTGATTCTCATTTCGTAAGAAGTTAGGGTTCCAAGAAGTTGATGTAGTTTCAACGTTTTGAGATCAATTATTTCCTCTATAGCAGAGACCTTTGAGTTAAATCTATTAGGGAGAGATCTTAATATTTTTTGGCTAAAAAGGTTCATCTATCTTTTCACCTAGACCTTTCATAGTGTTGAAAAGTTCTTCTATACGTAAGAAGTAATTACTGATAGTTTATTCTTCATCCATCTTTAACTGCTCAAATTTTAGTCTGTGAGTCTGTAGTTTTGCCTCTTTCACCTTTTCATTACCTAGATAACTACTTATCAACTTGTCCCACATAACTTTTACTGAATCATAATGCATGACTCTGAAAAACTTGGCTTATGCAATTCCACTAAGGATGGAATTCATTTCTTTTGCATTAAATATAAACTCCATCTTGTCATCTTTTGAGGCCAAGACTACAGGCTTCACATATCCAGTTTCAATGACATCCCAAACATAAAAACCCAAAGACATTAAATATGTTCTCATCCTTATTTTCCAGAAGGCAAAGTTTGTTCTGTCAAACATAGGGGCTCTATTAGTTGAACTCCCTTCATGACTAGTCATTTTAAAGCTTATGGATCTACCTTTGATCAAAGGAAGCAACTCTGATACCAATTGTTGGAAATATAACCAAGAGGGGGGGGGGTGAATCAGTTATAATATAAGCTTGAAACTTTTCTTGTTCTTTTCTGAATCTTTCTAGATTATTATTTAATCTGTTACTGATAACTTAACATGCATAGATATACAATATTTTATCAATCACACAGAATACACAGAGACACAAATTTTCATGACGAAACCCATAAAGGGAGAAAACCTCTTCTTCTTCAGATGTCAATCAAGCTCCAACCTTTATGTACATCATATTCTTTGAGAACCAACTCAAATATGAGGCTACAACCTCTGATAGCAAGCTACAACTTGCATAGAGAACCAACTCTCATATTTCTCTAGCCCCAACTAGATCGAAGCACCAACTCCTAGGTTTCTCTAGCACCAACTAGATGGAAGCACAAACTCCCAGAATATCTTCTAGCACCAACTAATTTAGAGGACTACAATCATCCCTAGCACCACCCTACCACCTTGATTGAATCTTACAAAACTTTACTTACTTTCTCTGTCTATGATATGGTCTGTTACATCTCCATGTCTCCTCTACCTTCTTTAGCTTCTATGTTTTGTTCCACTTCTGCATATTTCTGCTTCTATGCTCTGCTCTTTTTCCTCCTGAGCACAACACCTCTATGTTCAACTTCTCTTCTACCTTTTATTCTTTGTGTTTCCTCTGCATGCTATACGTTGTGCCTCTAATCTCCACTTTAGGTACAACACTCCATCTACTTCTACCCACATACATAGCTAGATAAAAAGAACACTCTCTTCTCTATTCTGCATGTCTTTCTCACACCGAGTCCTCTACATGATCATCATTGCAACTCTTCATCTTCTCTGGCAGTTATGCTGAATGTATTCATCATCAATGGTTGTTATCCAAAGATTCTTTGGCTTCTATGGTAGTTATCCTGACCCTGTTAATCACTAGCAGTTGTTATCTTGAGATTCTTTGACTTCTCTGGCAGTCACAACTCTTCGTCTTAACTGGCAGTTACAGTTAGTTGTTTTTGGATTCTTTGGCTTCTAAGCATGTTCCTTTATATGACCACTGATGGTGACCCCTCACCTATTCAAAAGACGCTCCACGATCTCGTTCTAGCAAGTGCTAGCTCCATTTTTTGAGATGACCTTGGGCGATGATCTCATGTGACCACGCGATTGTGGGTGTGTCCAAAGGTGGTTTGAAATCAAACTACATTTTGCCCCGCAATTTACCTTGAGACTCCACATGTCCTTTATCCAAAACCATGGTTTCAATTGCGGCCCACCCTCAACTTATTAACTTTCGTGCACCTTCAATCCCCACAATGCGATGGGACCATCGATCTCATGATCTTGACGGTGCTACTGAATTGATGGTTCAAATAGGTCCTTTCAAGTTCTACAGATCAGATCTAAACTTCCTAAAGCAACGACTGAGGTTTATTTCATGATCCAGGCTTTGGTAGTTTCAACTCTCAAACCCTTCTTTCCTCTGTATGCTAATATTCCAGAGTCGATGATCTGCGGACACCTGTCCTTATCAATCGATGACTCTGCCTCTACTTTGGAAATTCGACCTTTCAACTAGATCAACCGTTCTTCGGACCCTTTCTCGATCATTGGTTGAGATATCCTTCGGGTCTCCAGACTTTGGAGATCTCAAGTATCAACTTTCACTTCCCTAATATGATCAACGATTGAGAATACACCTAAGTGATCTTTGTATAGGATGACTTGTGTCCACTTCGAGACTTCGACACTAGGGACTTCGATGCTTTTGTCAGTTGTTGGTGGTGAAACTCCCGAAGTAAATCTCCTAGAGTGACGTAACATTACACATGTCACCTGTTGACTTGGCACAGGCCAAGTGGTTGCAATGTGTCACTCGTTGATGTGATCTGCCACATGTCCTTGCTGACGTGATCTTCCACATGTCCTTGCTGACATGGTCTGTCATATGTCCTTGCTGACGTGGTCTCCCAATGTGACACAGCTTCAGAATTTCAGCTCTCTGGCTCTTCGGGAATTTCAAATCTCAAAATGAAACTCTCGAAGTGATTTATCTAGAGCTCACAATCCATCGCCACGTATCCCTCTAGATCTGACGATTGAAATTTTCTCCGGCTCTCCATCTCTCCGGACTTCAGGGATTTCAAATCTCAAACTTTGCTCCCTCTTGAACTCATGGTCTGCTGACACATATATTTCGATGATCAACTAATTAGATTATCCTCCCGGTGATGAACAATTTCAAATTACTTCGGGACTTCAGAACTTTGGCAAGCTCCCTCACCTGTGTGTGCAAAGTGCTAAGGCTTGCACACCTTGATTTGATCGTACGGTTGTTGGTCCTCTGAATCGGTGATCCAACGACCACTATCGCTCTTCGTCCTGAGCTTCTGATCTCTCTGAATTAGAAGGTTTTCTAAGTGTTCAAGGGTCTCGACCTTTTCTCCTCTTGTGAATCTGTCTCTTGGACCTCGTCTGCACTTCTGGGAATCACTATCTCTTCTGAGATTTCTCATCTTCTGCTCTCATGACTTCTTAAAGATTCACTTCGACACTTAGCCGAAATGTGGATCTATGCACTCCTTGTAACAGATTCTTATGCAAGGTTTGGTTTCATTGTTGTTCTTGCGATCAATGACAAGCACACTCTTCTTGTAAAACATGCCAATAGGCTTCTTAATTGTATGATTGCCCACAACATGACTTGCAGTGGCCGGTGGGTTTCTCCCAACATGAATTGCAGTGGCTGGTGGGTTTCTCCCAGCATAACTTGTAGTTTCTAGGTGGTGATCTCCAACATGACTTGCAGAGGTTGGTGAAATTTTTCCAGTATGAATAGCAGTGACTAGACTCGTTCCCCTGACATGACTTGCAGTGGTTAGTTTCTTGTCTTCAACATGAATTGCATAGGTTGTTGACATAACTCCAACATGACTAATATAGGTTGGTTTCATGCTCCTAGCATGATTAGTAGAGGCTAGTTTCTTGTCTTTAAGATGACTTGTATAGGTTTTTGACATAACTCCAACATGACTAGCAGAGGTTGGTGAACTAATGCTAGTATGACTCGCAATGAATAGACTCATGCTTCTAGCATGACTCACAAGGACTAGTTTCTTTCCCCCAACATGATTCATTGAGGTTGGTGATAGGTCTCCGACATGACTTGCAGATATTGGTGACAGGTCTCCAACATGACTAGCAGAGGTTAGTGACTTCTTCTTCTTACTCTTACTCTTCCTATTCCTTTTATACTTCTGGTTAGTAGTAGCAAGACTTTTGCCAGAAGAGGGGGAAGGAGAACGAGTATAATTATTATATGTAGAAGGTGAATGATCAACATCCATACAATTCCCATGATATAAGGTGATTATATAAGAATCATCAAGAGCATTTGAGACATTTAGAGTGGTACGCAATGAAACCGATAGTCGCACATTCAACTCAAGAATGTCCAAAGTGACCATCAAGGGGGCACCCACATTTCCAAAGAAAGGAAAAGAAAAGTAATCCTCTTGGGAAGGGGTCTCTTGGTTGGTATCCTCAAGAACTTTTTCCATATTGTTATTATGTGGAGGTTCATCCATTTCGAGTTTGTTCATGTCCATAAAATCCTCACGCATCGACTCTGACGAACCAATGGTATAAAAACCCATGACTTCTAGGAGGCAGCTCCACACTTTCAAGAAAAGAATAGGGGTCCTTCCTGACCGAGCGAAGTAGTTGGTCAACCACCCTAAATCAGTGATCCAAAAGTGGTGATACTAAAAAAACCTAAGGCCAACTATACAAATAAACACTCCAATAAAAATCCCTAAGAGAAACATAACAAGAAAACAACTTCTCTAAAACTTCAACCCAGGTGGATGAGGTCTTGAGTCCAAAGGAATGAAAAAGTGGAAAGGGACCTTCCAGACAAAGGCATGGGTTGATCAATTCCCATGAGACAGTGAACAAAGGAGTGAGAAGCATTGATCCTAACCTCCACTGACCAAGATTATCCGGTGAAAGAACCCACGCTTCGTGGGGCACCCTTTAACAATACCGAAAAGTGTGATACAAAATATTCCCTAGGTATCATGGAAAATATCTGCAGTCACCTTTCATATCCCTAGGAAAATAAAATAAGGTCACCAACTCACCTTCAACGTCCTAGGGGTACAGTCGATAGGCGGATCCCTAAACTCTTCCAAAGGACTGACGGCATATGGGTTAGTATCACTTCAAGAAAATCCTCCAATATACGATCTGTCCACTATGATTAGTTAATCTTTGGAGGGGATATCTCCTCGGATCTCCTTTACATGACTTCATGTTTGAATCTTGTATTAGAATATCTTCCTGGGTATACTTATACGAGAGTTGGATTTGATAATTTCCTAGCTCAAACTCCTATGTTTTTTTTTTCTGTCCTTGGAGAAATTAATTCTCCAACCTAAACCAAGGCCCTAACCCTAAACTTATGTGTGAACCTGATCCAGGTGGATATCGGGGGCCACCCACCTTTTCCAAATGGC
>JASDQU010738860.1:37243-49289 GCA_032191745.1 Picea mariana
CAGCTTCCTTCAATTGTTGTTTGAGGATGTCTTCAATATTATTAGCTTCTTCTAACTTAACCTTCAACAGAGAAATTTATTCAGATGGTTCATTTCCTGCTTTCTCATACCTGAGCAGTAACTGTTTTTGTTTTCTTTTCTTTTCTCTGAGTCTATCAATCTCTTCCATGGCACCAACAAATTCTCTTTTAAGATCTACTACTTCTTCACAATCAACAAAATCACTTCCTGTATCTTCAGTATTTAGGTATTCTAAAGTTATTAGCATGATATCATTTATTTTACTTTCAATAGATGAGTCACTACTTTCATCATTTGAAGGATCGTCATCATTGTTTACACAAAGGATTTTCTTCTTAAAATTATTATCTTTATATACCTTCTTGTGCTTGTGATTCTCTTCATCATCATATGTTTGATCCTTTATTTTGTGAGGGCACTTAGATGAAAAATGGCCTATATTACCATAGTTGAAGCATTTGAAGGGAAGTTTAACTTTGTATTTGCCCGATCCTTTCGTCAGTCTTCTCACAAAATTTGCTTCAATCTCATCTATATCAAAGTCTGTGTTTTTCTCTGCTTTAAAGGATGCCTCTATTGTAGTGGATTTAATTTTGGTGATTCTCATTTCATAAGAAGTTAGGGTTCCAAGAAGTTGATCTAGTGTCAACATATTGAGATCAGTTATTTCCTCTATAGCAGAGACCTTTGAGTTAAATCTATCAGGAAGAGATCTTAATATTTTCTGGACTAGAAAAGGTTCATATATCTTTTCACCTAGACCTTTCATAGCATTGACAACTTATTATATACATAAGAAGTACTTACTGATAGTTTCTTCTTCATCCATCTTTAACTGCTCAAATTTCAGTCTGTGAGTCTTTAGTTTTTCCTCTTTCACCTTTTCATTACCTTCATAACTACTTATCAGCTTGTCCCACATAATTTTTGCTGAATCACAGTGCATGACTTTGAAAAACCTGGCTTCTGCAATTCCATTGAGGACGAAATTCATTACTTTTCCATTAAAGATAAACTCCATCTTATCATCTTTTGAGGCCAATACTAAAGGCTTCACATATCCAATTTCAACGACATCACAAACATCAACACCCAAAGACATTAAACATGTTCTCATCCTTATTTTCCAGAAGGAAAAATTTGTTCCATCAAACAGAGGGGCTCTATTATTTGAACTCCCTTCATGACTAGTCATGTTCAAGCTTATGGATCTACCTTTGATCAAAGGCACCGGCTCTGATACCAATNTTTTCTAAATCTTTCTAGATTATTATTTAATGTGTTACTGATAACTTAACATGCATAGATATACAATATTTGATCAATCACATAGAATACATAGAGACTCATATTTTCATGAGGAAACCCATAAAGGGAGAAAACCTCTTCTTCTTCTGATTTCAATCAAGCTCCAACCTTCATGTACATCATAGTCTTTGAGCACCAACTCAAACATGAGGCTACAACCTCTGATAGAATGCTACAATTTGTAGAGAGCACCAACTCTCAAATTTATCTAGCACCAACTAGATGGAAGCACCAACTCCCAGGTTTCTCTAGCACCACTATATGGAATCACCAACTCCCAGAATATCTTCTAGCACCAACTCCTAGAATATCTTCTAGCACCAACTAGAATTTAAAGGACTACAATCCTCCCTAGCACTAGCCTACCACCCTGATTTAATATTACAAAACTTTACTTACTTTCTCTATCTCTGATATAGTCTATTATAGCTCCATGTCTCCTCTGCCTTCTTATGCTTCTATGATCTGCTCTTTTTCCTTCTGCGCCCCATCCCTTGTTCAACTTCTCTTCCGTCTTTAATGCATTGTACTACTTCTGCATACTATACGTTGTGCCTCTCGTCTTCCCTTCAGGTCATGCACCCTGTCTATTTATACCCACATGCCTATCTATCGAAAAAGAACCCACTCTTCTTTGTTCTACATGTCTTTCTCATGCCGAGTCCTCTACATGATCATCATTGCAACTCTTTGTCTTCTCTAGTGATTATTCTGAATCTATTCATCATTAGTCATCATTATTCTGAGATTTTGTGGCTTCTCTGGAAGTTGCAACTCTTCTTCTTCTCTGGCAGTTACAGTCAGTCATTTTTGGCTTCTTTGGCTTCTAAGCCCCTTCCTTTATGTGACCACTAACAGTGACCACACACCTATTCAAAATCTGCTTCGCGATCTCAGTCTGGCGAGTGCTAGATCCATTTCTCAATATGACCTTGGGCGATGATATCACAGACCACGCGATTGTAGGCATGTCCAAAGGTGGTTTGGATCAAAATACATTTCACCCCACAATTTACCTCGAGTCTCCATGTGTCCTTTCTCCAAAACTGTGGTTTCAATTGTGGCTTGCCCTCAACTTTTTAAAGTTCACGCACCTTCAATCCCCACAATGCAACTGGACCATCGATCTCATGATCTTGACAGTTCTTCTAAACTGACGGATCAGATATATGCCCTTCAACCGTGAAGATCATATCTAACCTCTTTCAAATCAACGACAATGATTTGTTTCGTAATTTCAGACTTCAAAATTCTCAAGTCTCAAAATTTCCTTTGTTCCATATGTCAATCTTCTAGAGTTGACAATCTGTGGATACCTGCCCTTCTCAATCAACAAATTTGCCTCTGCTTCAGGGATTTGAACTTTCACCTAGATCAACGGTCATGTGGGCCCTTCCTCACTCAAACTTCGAGATCTCCTTCGGGTCTCTGGACTTATGAGATCCCAAATCTCAAACTTCACTTCCCCTCAAAGTACACGAGATTCTACCACGTGTCCTCTTGAATCAGACAATTGAGGCTTACTTTGGGCCTTTTCCCGAAATCCACAGATTTACACCACGTATCTTCTGTATCAAATGACCCAGATCCACCTCGGATGATCCGATGCTTGAGATTTACTATGGATGATATGATGACTGAGATCTATTTCGGATGATTGGACGATCGAGATTTACTTCAGCTCTCCAAATCTTTGGGCTTCGGGAGTTTCAAATCTCAAATACAAACCTCTCAAACAAATTTTTCTGGAGTCCACAATCTGGTGCCACATGTCTCTCTGGATATGACGATCCAAATCTCCTACAGCTCTTTGGACTTCGGGAGTTTCAATTCTCAACCGAAACTCTCGAAGTGATTTCCATGGAGTTATTGATCTACTGACACGTACCTCTTGTTGATCTACAGTCAGGATCTACTTTGACTATTTCACCTCCTCCACATCCACAAAATTCTTGAGTTGTGAATCTCGCACCACCTATCCTTCTCAACGATGGATGGCCCTAAAACACTTCAGGACTTCAGAACTTTGGCAATATCCCTCTCCTTCATTTGAAAGGTTCTAAGGCTCGCGCACCTTCATTTGATTGGATGGTTGTTGTTCCTATGGATTGGTGATCCAACGATTATTGTCGTTCTTCCTCCTGAGCTTCTGGTCTCTCTCACTTAGAAGGTTTTCTAAGTGTTCAAGGGTCTCGACCTTTTCTACTCCTACGAGTCTGTCACTTGGACCTCGTATGCACTTTTGGAAATCGATATCTCTTCTGATATTTCTCGTCTTCTTCTCTCACGAATTCTTAAAGAGTCACTTTGATACTTAGTTGAATTGTGGATCTGTGCACTCCTTGCAACAAATTCTTACACAAGGTTTGGTTTCACTGTTGTTCTAGCCATCAGTGACAAGAAAAGTATTCTTGTAAAACATGCCAGCAGATCCAACCCTCTCATTTCCATGAAATGTTTGTGGATAATGTTATCACCTCTGGTCTCAATCTAGGACAATGGCCCTCAACTTTTCCCTTGAAGGAAAAGTGAAAAATATCAAAAGAAATAAATATAAGAATAAATGGAAATGAATGGGATAGGAAACAATTGCATCCATGAAAAGGTGAAACTCACCCTCCATAAAGGAACCCATATGTAAGACTCTACATTTCCCTGTTATCACATGCACCCCATGCCCAAATATTTACCCCATGCCACCTCATACACTTACATGACTTGGACTAGAATCCACCTAGGAAACACCCCAAAATTAAGAAGGATTAGCCTAATAGGACACCCTAAGACCCTCTCCAAACCTAACTTGTCAAATTTCATAACCTCTTTGAGAATATGTTTGGGGTTAAGGGGGTGTTTATGCACACATTTAGGTAATTTAATTATTAGATGTGATTTACATGCTATGATACTTGTGACTTATCAAACCTTGGAGGGCGTACTTATTGTTTCTGCAGGACCTTTCCTGGTGGATAGGTACACATAAAGGAATGATTAGCTCAGAACTTCATGAGGGATCAAAGCCAGGGGGTAATGAGAAATTCAAGGCTTGCAAAGTGAAGGAAGAGGACGTTTCCTTTGGAGGCACCCTAGCAGGCCTAAATAATGAGATGCCACCCTTCCCCACTTGGATGTTGGCTTTGGAGACCTTGGACGTCACCCTAGTAGCCCCATGATGTCACCTAGAGATAGGGTTTGACATTGAGAGATGTTGGGATGCATTTTTGGCACGTGTGGCATGGAGGAGGGCCTTTGGAGGCCGAATTTTTTTCTATATGACCTCAACGTCTCATGGAGGAGGCCTAATGTCACCCTAGGAAGGATGATGTCTTCCTCTGTAGGGTTTATATCTTGAAAAATGATTTAATTTTGAATTTTAAGAGAAAGTTGACATGTAGGCTTTGTTTTATGAAAATACACAACTGTTAGATTAATTAGCTAGGATTTCCCATATAAATATGGTTGACTAAGTTCATTTTTAGATCATAACTCATCACATACAAGTGGTGGTCTAAAATTTTCTCCCTCTTTAAGGGTTATTGGATGAAATAAGTAGTGTGCACCTCTTGGGAGAGCATTATGGTGGTGTATTTTCTCATTTTTCATGGTGGAATGGTCCTCAACTAGGGTTTGACATGATTATTTTTGGTGAAGTAAGTGGAAAAAATGCATTTTTATTCAAGTTATTGATGTTTGTGGTAAAATTTACTTTTTTCATGTCTAAGATTATGAAATTGCTTGTTTAAACCCTAGGGGAGAAACCATAAATGCTTCTTTATTTGTATAACCATTCTACTAGCTTTATCTTTCCAATTATACATCTACTTGGGATGATTATTAGAGCCCTAAAGTTGTAGTTCTCTAGTAATCTCATTCTTGTCACCAATTAAATTATCTTTCAAAAGATAAGGAAGGAAGGTATGCTAGGACCTAGAAGTTCCTACTCTTTAGAAAAACCTCCCTTAAAAAGGGAAAATGCTTGAGGCCTTGAAGTGCCAACACCTCTTGCATTTACTTCTTCCCTTAGCTAAGAATTATCATTATTTTATTTCCCAAGTGATATTGTTACTATTATTAACTCCATAATCCCCTAAAAGGCACTGATTTGTACACTCTTGTGGATGAATGAGACCAAACAAACTTTCAACACATCTTATTCAAACTTTCACTAGCACTAAAAACCATATTACTCCTACGATAATTGTTGTTACAACCCTTATTTAGCAATCTTAATCAACATACTAACCTCTAAAACTAAACCAAAAATTTGCATTTTCCTAAGTGTTATCATCCCAGGGCTCTAGTCTTCCTTTCGTTGTTGTTTATGTTGTTGAAACTACTATTACAACCATCATTCCAGCCCCTTAACATCCCTCAAACTGTTTATAAAACCACCCAACACTTGTACAAGAAAAACTACTATCATTATATGCTAAAGTATTTGTTTAAATTGCATAATTTAAGTACTTTCTGAAGTGGTTTTGTTGTTGTCATATTATTATTTTATTTTTGTTGCAAGTGCTTTGACAACATACTCAGGTCACTTATTGACTTGCCTTAAATATTGAAATTGTAAGTGACAAAGTATTATCAAACTTTCAAGGTATTTGTATCATTCTTGTGATCATAGCTTGCAATTTATAGACATATTCGTTGTTGCTATACATTTCATCTTTTAGTGTTTCAATAGCATACTTATATCTTGAAGTCACTAATTTGAAACATTGATATCATTGTTTGATGCTAACGTTTTTTGTTTCACTGGTAAAGGGAAGGTACCATTCATTCACTTTTCCTTTTTCCTCCTTAAACTTTACCAAGTGATTTCTTTCCTAGAGTGACCTAGAGAGAGGGGTGGGTCTTACATATTCTTTTTACCCTTCATCAACCAACTAGGTCTTGGGACGTCTCCCTTGGAGTGAGTTTCTTCTCCTCCTAAATAGAAAGAGGTATCATGTTGGGGTGACAATGATAGGACTACCTCTATGTTACATCAATATAGTCCTACCTACCTTTAGGCTTTTGGCAAGTATAGATTGTGTGATAACACCATATATCATGTACCATGAGATGTGCCTCAACCATATACCATATCACTCATGATATTTCTCTATACTACCATATAACATGTACCATAATATATCAACAATGAAGTGCCTCAACAAATTACCAAAGCATGTACCAAGTTCATTGAAAAGTGCCTCTAACAATGCACCATATCATCATCACGATATGTGTCTCAACCATGTGTCAAACTGATGTAGGAGCATCACCGTCAACAATTAAAGAGGCCAGGTGGAGGGCAACTCATCACCCAACAAGTAAATTTCAAATTGTTTTTGAATTCCAAGGAGGGTGCGTCATTCTATTTTGAAAGGATTGTAATTTAAATATTTTAAATATTTTGAGGCATAATCCCTCACATAAGGTTGTCGAGATTGTAATCATCTTAATTTTCAAATAGGGTTTTACAGATACTGAGTATCGACTCATATCTGAATGTAATTTCCATTCAATGTAATAGTCCTTAGTATATGAATGTAATAACTATGATAGGATAACACGAAGGTAGTCTGGAGGGAAGGCTCAAGAAGCCCCTTGATGTATAAATATATGTATTGTATGCCCAAATGAGGCTGCTGAATGTTATTCTTATTGATGCTGAAAAAGCCGGTGAAGCTTATGAAGAGTTGTAGAGAGTTGTATGAGTCAATGTACATATTTTACTGAATGAATACAAGCAAACATTTTTTATTCCAAATGTATGGTTTTTTGTTCATCTGAAGTATTTGAGTACATGTGATGTTTCTTTATGCTCTCTGTGTTTTATCTGTTTATGTATCTTTTATGGATGGATATGTTTTTCATGGTTAAGTGTGGAAACCTTTGAATGCTTTTGTAAGTTTAATTTGTTTTCTATTCTGAGATTCCTAGTGCAAGGAGTGCATAGAGCCCACAAAGAGTGCGTAGGACGAGTCGAGATAGACTCAGAAGCTCAGGAGAGATAATGTGAATTTACAATGGAAGTTCAAGGAGTGCACACTTGTTTAGTGGAAGTGCAGAGAGTGCACAATTTTTCAGTGAATATGAAATATTTGAGAAGACCCATGCAAGGAATGCATCGGGAAAACACTTTATTTAAGTGTTTAAGAAGTTCCAGAGGGGATGAACACAAGGAGTGCGTAATGGATATTTTTTCAAAAATATATTAATCGAGAACATCTCAGAAGTTTTAAGGCTGGAAGGAGTGTGTTAGAGGTCTAGAATACCTCAAGGAAAAAATCTCAGAAGATATAGCGAGCACAAGTGTTCAACAGGAGGGACTTATAAAATTTCTATGTCAAAAGCCTCAAAGTGCAGAGGAGCACATAGGAGGGTGCCAGGGATCTATATATCTCATGCAGTCAAGCTCACGAAGGATAGCGATCACAATCTTCAAGGAGGAGACAATTCATTGTTTAAAAGTTGAACGGTGGATATCTTTTGGGGAGGATCTATGGTCTTTCATCACCCTTAAATCTAGAGAAGCATTGCGGGGTTTAAGAATGTAAGACTTTAATACTTTGTGCATTCGGAGAAGTCGTGGATCAATTTTAAAGGAGGATTTTTCGAGAATAAAAGATATACGGTTAAGATCCATTCGAGAGGTTGCAGGAGAGATGAAATTCATTGGATCAGGAGGAGTTGCGCGAGGTATAATTGAAAAATTCCTTTGGACTTTGTGCATTCAGAAGATATGGCATGTCGATAAATCAGGACCCCCGAAGTCCTGAAGGCCATCTAAAGTCTGAGGACACATGTTAGCATATTGTGTACTCCGGTGGATTAGCGCTTCAGAAGAAGTTAGGAGTGGAGGAACTCCGAAATCCCGTAGACCCAGAGTTTATCTAGGCTATCCATTGGAGAGGACACGTGTCGATAGATTAGAATATCCAGAGGATAGGTGCTCCGAGAGAATAGCGGCAAGAGAAGTTTGATCTCTCTGGAGTCTTGAAGTCGGAAGTTGATATGGACCATTGGTTACAGAGAGGACACATGGCAGCAGATCTGGAGGTCCGGAGGTCCAACACTCCGGAGGAAATATAGGTAGTGTAGACAGGTAGAAAATCCCCAAAGCCCTAAAGTCATCCTAGTCATTGATATAGAAGAGGACACGTGGAGGAAGGATAATCATTCGGTGTTTCAGCGTTGGGAGATACGAGAAGTTGTGTTGTTCGACAACCAAATAAAATTACCGAAGCCCAAAGGGAATTTATATGGACTATCCATCGGTCGAAGCATTGTGGAAATTTGATCTGAGAATCAGTGAAATTATCTTTTTGGCGATCTGAGAGATTTTTGGAAAAGTCATTGTGAATAAATCATAGAAGCCTGGAGTGAGAAAAAGGTTGAGAGTCATCGATCCGATGGAAGAATAGGAACTTTCAGATATGCTCCTTTTCAGTGATTGTAAATTCGTGGGTGTTGTGTGTGTGTTGGTGCGATAAAAAATGATCGAAGCCAACAAAATGAAATCTGAGTTGTTAATCTCAACGCTCAATGTGGACTATTGATCTAGCTACTTAGTGTTCAGAAGTTCACGGAATTTCTGTTGGGAGATAAGAAAATAGAATAGTCCCAAAGTCCCAAAAATTTTGGAGGAAGAATATTTGTCCCATGGTTTTGGCCCTCAGTCTCCAGGGAGGATTTTCCAGTGCTCAGGGACTCCTGAAAATAAAAATTTACAGTCAAGAAGAAGAATTTTAAGGACCTATGCATTAATATTTTGGGCTCGGAGGGATCCTGTGAGCTAATTTCAGCTCCCGACTAGAACGATCCTAGACTAGGAGGTTGTGCAGACCCTAGTATAGGATGGGGTCTTCATCAAGTGGTATCAGAGACATAATTAAGTTTTGTAAGAGAAGAAGATATCTTGGAAACATGCTGCCAAGAGGATGCAGGGACATATCTATAGAAAGTCCAGCCATGGAAGAAGAAATGAGGAAAATCTATGCAAGATTAGACACCATGGAGACAATGTAGAGAAGAGAACCCAATGTTGGTGACATCAGTGAAGCTCGGAGTGAAGAAATGGAAGTTGAAGGAGTTGCAAAAGGAGACGCTACAGAGGAATGCTTGTTGAAAGTTGTTGCAAAAATGGGAGCTAGAGCAAAAATGGAAATCATGATGTATGAAGGAAACTTGGATGTTGAGGAGTTGTTGGATTGGATAAGATCCTTAGACAAGTACTTAAATGATGAAGAGATTGAATATGAAAATAGGGTGAAGCATGTGTTACCAAACTAAAGGGACATGCAACTCTATGGTCGGATGAATTGCAAGCCGACATAAGGCACAAAGGTAAGAAAAAGATCAAAAATTGGGATAGGATGGTAGCTAAATTGAAATCTAAGTTCATACCCAAGGACTATAAGATAAATATGTTTAGGAAGTTGCAGAACTTGAGAGAGAAGGGATTTTCAGTGAAAGAATACACTGGATAATTTTACAGGCTGAAAATCAGAGCAGGACATCGTGAGAGCGATGAGGGAAAGGTTGTCAGGTATATTAATGTCTTGAGATATGAAATACAAGAGGAAATCAACATGATGACAATGAGAATGGTGGAAGATACTTATCAGTCATCACTAAAAGCAGAGGAGAAGTTGGCCAGAAAACAAAGCCAGCGAAACAGAGGAAAGATTCCAAGCAGAGGAAAAGGAACTATCCAAGAGAAGTTCCATAAACCCAAACCTGAAGCTAGAAAGTATCATGGTTATACAGAAAGAGGAGGAATTTCCATAGGTAAACAACATGGTGGAAGAAACTATTTTTCTCGAGGAAGAGGAAGAGGTAGAGGAGCATAAGTGAAATCCTATGCATGTGGAAAGATATTGCATATGTCTTGGGAATGTCCCGAGAGGAAAAATAAAAAAGGAGTTGGAAAAGATCACATTTCCGATGCTCAAATAAGGAATGTTGAGGCAGAAGAAGCGGAAGATGGGAAGTCCCTCGTGACGAGGGAAATTATCTTAAATATAGAGAAAGAAGAAAAAGATCCAATTCAGAGGAACAATCTGTTTAGGAATGCTTGCAAGACCAAGGACATGTTATGAAAAGTAATCATAGAAAGTGGGAGAAATGATAATTTGGTATCCATAGAAATGGTGGAAAAGATGGAGCTGAAGAAAACTGCACATCCGAACCCATACAAGGTATCATGGTTGCAAAGGGACACCAAGTCATGGTAAGTCGACAATGCAATGTTGAATTCAAGATAGGAGGTTATAAATATGAAATTTTGTGTGATGTAATACCCATGGAAATTTGTGATATTTTGTTGGGAAGACCGTGGGAATTTGATAGAAATGTCATACATGATGAGAAGAAAAATACTTACACCCTTGAGAAGAATGGTCGTACACATATGTTGTTTCTAATGGAGGATAAGAAAGTGAAAGAGGAAGCTAGCCCAATAATACTTCTCATGAGTGGGAAGGAAATATTGAATGAAGTCAAGAAGGAATAGGAGATGTAGTTTTCTATGGTGAGACAGGCTAGATTCATCCTTACAAGTACTTATGTGGATGATCTTCCTGTAGAAATTCAAGAACTGCTGAATAATTTTGCCGATATTGTGGTGGATGAGTTACATCGATATTTTCCACCCATTAAGAGTATTAGTCATCACATTGACCTTATTCTAGGATCAAGTTTTCCAAACAAAGCAACATATAGGTTAACACCTCAAGAAAATGAAGAGGTCAAGAATAAAATCCAAGAGTTGTTGGATAAGGGTTTGGTCAAAGAAAGTTTGAGTCCATGCACAGTACCAACTGTGTTGAGTCCAAAGAAGGATGGAGGCTGGAGAATGTGCACAGATTCTAGAGACATCAACAAGATTACCATCAGGTATAGATTCCCATTACCCAGAATGGATGATTTGATGGATTGTTTGAGTGGAGAAAATTATTTTTCCAATATAGACTTGAAGAGTGGCTATCATCAGATAAGAATGAGAGAAGGAGATGAATGGAGGAAAAAATTTAAGACAAATGAAGGGTTGTATGAATGGATTGTTATGTCATTTGGCTTAACAAATGCCCCAAGCACATTCATGAGATTGATGAATGAAATACTAAAATAATTCATAGGTAAGTTTGTAATTGTGTATTTGGATAATATCCTAGTCCTCAGTAAAACTGAAGAAGAGCACTTAAGGAACTTGACATTAGTGATGAGGAGGCTGCAACAGGAGAAGTTGTTCATAAATCTGAAGACATGTTCTTTCATGAAGACATAACTCATATACTTGGGTTTTGTTATCTATTAAAATGAGTTGAAGATGCATCCATAGAAGGTGAGGG
The DNA here is from genome assembly GCA_032191745.1 of Picea mariana. Classification (NCBI taxonomy): domain Eukaryota; kingdom Viridiplantae; phylum Streptophyta; class Pinopsida; order Pinales; family Pinaceae; genus Picea; species Picea mariana. The sequence goes on from JASDQU010738860.1 coordinate 48,916, forward strand.
AAATCAAAGAATGGCCTTCTCCAAGAAGCATATTTGAAGTGAGAAGCTTCCATGGATTAACAAGTTTTTATAGGAAATTCATCAAGAATTTCAGTGGATTTTTTTCACCTATGATGGATACCATAAACAAAAAACATAAGTCTTTTAATTGGACAGAGGAAGATGAAAAAAACTTCAAAGTATTGAGGGAGAAGATAGCAGAACAATCTATTATGGTTATTCTAGATTTCAAGAAGATATTTCAAGTGAGGTGTGATGCAAGTGGAGTAGCTATTGGTGTAGCCTTGAGCCAAGACAATAAGCCTATTGCTTATTTTATTGAGAATTTGAATGGAACTAACATAAAATATTCTACATATGATAAGGAGTTTTAT
>JASDQU010738860.1:57951-68255 GCA_032191745.1 Picea mariana
TACCTAGGTACTAAAGAGCATCTTCCCGAGTGTTGTTCTCAGTGACACTATAGCAGTCTGGCGATCAATAGGTTTATCTAAAGAGGGATTCAAGAAATATAGGCCAATCCATACACAAGTGTTGTCTGATGCGCTACCACTCGAAGGGGTACCAACAGGGGTTACAAGGGTGGCCAACAGATGTGCGCTTAAGAACCACTTGTATTTCCTATGTGTATGAATCCCTCAACCGTGGGTTTATGCGCGTAACGACAGATCTCTATGGCTTAAAGACGTCGGAATACGTCTCTACCCTGGAAAAAAAATTCCCACAATTTCTGCCAAGGAAAGTGTTCTGATACCACTTGCAAGATACCAGATATAATAAATATGTAGAACAGAAATAAAATGCTAGAAATGGCAGAATAACAGTAATATATCCAACATAATCTCCACAATAACACAAAAATGATATAAGAAAAACAACAAAAATAACACTTTGATTCAGAAAGCAATGTTCACAGGCCTCTTTGAGGGGAAAAACCTCCAATCGAACAACGCTCTATTACAATAATCTCCAAGCTAGGGTTTTCATACCCTCGACCCTTATTTATACTAAATATTTCTATCAAGAGAAGCATCTAGAGGAAGATCCTTCTAGAAGTGGAAGCTTCTATTAGGTCTTCTTACATCTGCCTTATTCTATTTTATTGAAAGGCCTTATTAATATTGACCTTTATTACATCTGAATATATTGATCTACCTATCTGCGGGTTAGGACCCTAACATGTCCCTACATTCCATTTACATCACTCCTATCAGATAAATAAAACATGATGGAAGCTTAGATAAGATTACATAGGTGCATACTTCTCTCACTTTGAGTAGAAGAGGATGAAGAAGAAATTTCCTTATAGATATGGAAAATGTTGGATGAGAATGATAGGATAATGACTAGGCCAAATCAAAAACATTGTTCAATCGAGGGATGCGATATTGTATGATCATATCCATAAACTTGTGGTCAAATGGTGGGATAATTTGAATATTCCACTCGATGCCTTGGCATATGTCCTTACCCAAAAATATTATTCTTCATCATGGTTGGCCCAACCAACACCTGGGGGTGGGGAAAGGGGAAAAACACATACAGATCCATAGGTGAAAAATGGATATATGCTTGCATTGGAAAATCTGGTACCTGATGAAGAGGACCGTGCTCAGGTACGAAGATAATTGAGCAAATACATAAATGAGCATGGAGTCTTTGGTAACTTGCATGTAACCAAATATTGAGACAGGTTGGGTTCTATCGAATGGTGGAACATATATGGCTTCTCTACTGAAAATTTTGCATAAATTGGTGGTGAAGGTGCTTTCTCATGTTGTTAACACCTCTTTTGTAGAGAGGTGTTGGAGAACATATAACTTCATCCATAGTGTAAATAGAAACAACTTGAATGTGGACTGGGCAGAAAGCTTGGTTTATGTGCATTGCAACTTGAGGTTTTTGTCCCATTATTGTGATGCAGGTGGGAATGGTTTTTGTAAAAGAGATACGTCTTGGGAAAACAATTCAGAGGACAATAATTTGGAGGATGGATCCATGGTTTTAGAGCACTTGGAAGCAGAACTTTTGGGTGATCATGATGGTGATCATATTCCTACAGGAGACCTGCCACCCCTATCCACTAGTAATGTTCCATATGCATCAATTTTACCTTTATCTTCATAGTGCCCATTGTCATGTGGGGGGCATTCAATTGTTGGTCATGTTCCACAAGCACTTCCACCTACTCCTACTCTTCTTCAAAGATCACGGGAGAAGAAACTAGAATTTTCTCGCGGCAAGAGGAAAACTTAGAGCATAGTACTTAGTACTTGATACTATATAATAGATATCTTTTTTTATTTCATATTTAGAAGTAGTCTCTAGAACTTATTACTTTGTCTTGACTCTTTATTATGGCTTATTCTATAAACAATGAAGTTATGAAGTTATGAATATTATATGATATTTTATCTTTGAAGTTTTGATGCACACCCCCTCTCTCTCCACGGGGATGCTCGACCTCCCAGTCTAGGATCGTTCAAGAAATTGAGTCGGATTGAGTCTTCAGGCCTTTGCTAGACCCCAAACCAATTTACACATGCCCCCTTTCCTTCAAAGTGCAGGTTCTCTCAAACCCACGGGCTATTTCCTAGCCTCTTTGAAGAATTTGAATAACAGGTGCTAGATCCCCTTGCTAGGTCCTTTCCTTCATATGACCTCGGGCTGTGCCCAGGTGCCAACTCAAAGGGTGCTTCAGAGATTTGGGCTCTGAGTGTTTTCTCTCATCACTTGCCAATTCCTCCAAACTCTGAACTGGCAAAATTCTGACTTGGCGAATGAGGGATTGATGACCCCCACTCCTTTTCCAATCAATGGCCTTGATTTCTTTGGGCTCTGGGTGTTTCGGCGATTTTTGAAACATGACTCCATGAAATATCTGGAGTAACAAACCTCTGAAGTTCATAATCTCCTGACACCCATCCTCCACTGTCAACGACCCAAATCTATTCCATCTTCGATCGATTCTCCCTTGAAATCTCTCCAAAGTTCACAATCTACAGAGTGGTTGATCTGACGACACACCTCCTCCATTATGCTACGGTCAAGATTTACTTTAGCACTTCAGACTTTGGGAGTTCTTAACTCGTGTGACCCCACTTTCCTTTGAAGTGGCTATCTTCCGAAATGGAATATCTACTGACACCTGTCCTTAGCTGACAGACGACTCTAGTGAACTCCATATCTTTGACATTCATGAGTTCTTGCACCTTCACACTCCAAAACCTCCGAAGTGAATTTTCTCCAGAGTGCAGGATCTAGCGACACCTGTCCTCGCAGGATCAATGACCAGATCTATCTTCGGCTCCCTTTGACTTCGAGAGTTATCTAGCCTTATAAGGAATCACCTCCTATGGAACACAGGATCTCCCGCCACATGTCTTCAAATGATGGATGGTTGAGATCTTATTCGCTAATCCGGATTCGAGGATTTTTGAAGCAACACACTTCAAATCTTCTGGAGTGCTTTTCCTCCAAATATGAGGATCCACTGACATGTGTCTTGATCAAATAGATGGTCCATATTTCCTCTACTCCCTATTGACTTCGAGAGATATTCAACCTCATTTGCTTGCTTCCTCCTGAAGTATTAAACCTCTGGACTTTCATATCTCTCGCCACATGTTCTTCGCAACAGACAGTTGTGATCTAATCCACTCTTCGGAGCTTCGGGGAATGAAATCTCTTGGAGTACTATTCCCCAGAGTTTCAGATCTGTTGACATGTACCTCTTGGGGACCAACTACCAAGATATACTCCATACTTCAGAGCTTTGGCGATCTCTCTCTCTCCTTATCTTCAACATCCCATAGTTCTTCTGCTCCAAAGTTTCAGATCTTTGGCCACCTGTCCCTCTAGATGATGGACGGTCCCTAATCACTTCGAGACTTCAGCGAGTCATCAATCCTATGCACACAAAGATATTAAATCTCATGTACTTTACCTGGATCCAACGACTATTGATCCATGCACTCAGATCCAATGGTTGGAGTTTGTTCCTCCTATTTGCGCTTCTACTTATTCTCGAATTTGGAAGTATTTCATGTGTTCAAGGGATGTGGTCCTTGAACCATTCTCCTACGAGCTCGATGACTTCAGTCTTGTCTTTCACTACACCTCTTGATATTTCAAACTTGAAACAAGTTCACTTCCTACGCTCATCTTGTGCTTTTCTGAGTCCTCGAACATTCTCAACACTTGTCTAAGTGTTGACCCAGTGCTCTCTATCCACCTTCTCAACGTACTCCTTGTTGAGCTTACAGAGTATTCAAAAATTCTATATTTCTTCAACTTCTCCAACACTTCATAAGGTGTTGGTTCTATGTACTCATGGTACCTACTCAATGCCCTCCTGGCAGAGTTTATAGAGTTTCAATAACTTTGGTTGTGTTTACTCTACACAGTCTTTCCTCTAGAGTATTCAGTAAATTTGAGGCTCCTTCTAAGTCTATGAGTATTCTAGTGTGCCCTCCTAGCACGTTCTCTTTTGAACTCTCGACAAAGTCCATATACACACTCCTTGCGTTATCTCATAGAGTTTCGCTACTCTGGCATGCACTCCTTGCCTGAGCCTAAATAAACCAGAACTTCTCAGTAACACAAAGATAGGGAATTCTATCTTCTCCTACCGATGAAAACTATTACAAGCATCTATTGCATACATAAACACACACAAATATCATTCATAGAACACATATAACACAAATGGATATCATATGTAGGAAAACTGCTTTCTTTCTATTAAGATGAATGTATGTTTACAAATGTGTACAGAAACTGGACTACAACATAGTCTATTTGACTGTTGCACACTTGGAAAAAATCACACACAAAGTAATCATTACTATGTCTCCTTCACCTGTTGTATACAGGAGAAATTTAGATTTTGACACCATGCGATGTTATCATCCTATCTCTTTTAACCTTCTCACTTTTTCCTATGATTTGCAAACAAAATCCCATCTCTGATACCACTTGATGGTATCAAAGTATCTCCTTTCACCATCTCTCCTTTGTCTGTTGTCTGCAAACAAAATCATGCTCTAATACCACTTGATGCACACCCCCTCTCTCTCCTTGGGGATGCTCGACCTTTCGGTCTAGGATCGTTCAAGAAATTGATTCAGATCGACTCTTTGGGCCTCTGCTAGACCCCAAACCAATTTACACAAGTCCCCTTTCCTTCAAAGTGTAGGTTCTGTCAAACCTGCAGGCTCCTTCCTGGCCTCTTTGAAGAATTTGAATAACAGGTGCTAGCTCCCCTTGCTAGGTCCTTTCCTTCATATTACCTTGGGTTGTTCCCATGATCCAACTCAAAGGATGCTTCGAAGCTTTAGGCTCTGAGTTTTTTCTCTCATTGCTCGCCAATTCCCCTGAACTCTGATTGGCGAAATTCTGACTTGGTGCATTAGGGATCGACGACCCCCACTCCTTTTCCAATCAATGGCCCTGATTTCTTTAGGCTACAGAAGTTTCGATGAATTTTGAAACACGACTCCATGAAATATCTGGAGTAACAAACCTCTGAATTTCACAATCTCCTGACACACATCCTCCACTGTCAATGGCCCAGATCTATTTCAGCTTCAACCGATTCTCCCTTGTAATCTCTCCGAGGTTCAAAATATCCAGAGTGGTTGATTTGATGACATGTTTCCTCCCTTATCCTACGATCATGATGTACTTCAACACTTCAGCCTTCAGGAGTTCTTAACTCACATGACCCCACTTTCCTCCGAAGTGGCTATCTTCCAAAATGGAAGATCTGCTGACACCTGTCCTTAGCTGACAGATGAATCAGATGAAATTCGACTCTCTGACCTTCAGGATTTCTTCTTCAACACACCCCTTTTTCTCTCGGAGTGACTTTTATCCGAAATGGTAGATCTTTTTCCACACATCCCTTTCCAAGGGATGGTTCCGATGAAATCTAACGCTCCGGCCTTCGGGATTTCTTGTTCCACCCAACTCTACTTTCCTCTAGAATGATATTCCTCAGAAGTAGAATATCCTTCGACATTTTTCCACTATCGATGGATGGCTCTGGTCAACTCCAACTCTTCGGCCTTCAGGATTTCTTGCACCTTCACACTCGAAAACCTCCGAAGTGACTTTTCTCAGGAGTGCAAGATCTAGCGACACCTATCCTCACAGGATCAATGGACAGATATATATTCGACTCCCTTTGACATCGAGAGTTCTCTACCCTTATGCACTTGCCTCCTCTGGAATGCAGGATCTCCCACCATGTGTCTCTGATTGATGGATGGTTGAGATCTTCTCCACTAATCCGGCTTCAGGGATTTTTGAAGCACCACACTTCAAATATTCCAGAGTGCTTTTCCTCGAGATACGAGGATACACTGACACATGTCCTGATAAAATGGACGGTCTAGATTTACTCCGCTCCCTGTTGACCTCGGGAGTTGTTCAACCTCGTTTTCTTGCTTCCTCCTGGAGCATTAAACCTCTAGACTTTCACATCTCTCGCCACATTTCCTTCACAACAGACGATTGTGATCTACTCTTCTCTTTGGAACTTCAGGAGTTTTTCACACTCCAGGGCTAAAATATCTTGGAGTACTATTCCTCAGAGTTTTAGATCTGTTGAAATGTACCTCCTAGTGACCAATAACCAATATCTACTCTAGACTTCGAAGCTTCGATGATATAGCTCTCTCCTTATCTGCAAACTCTCAGAGTGCTTATGCTTCGAAGTTTTAGATCTTTCACCACCTGTCCTTCTAGATGATGGACGGTCCCTAATCACTTTGGGACTTCGACGTGTCCTCATTGGTCTGCACTCAAAGAGATTAAATCTCGTGCACTTTACCTGGATCCAACGAATATTGATCCATGTGTTGAGATCCAATGGTTGGAGTTTGCTCCTCCTCTTCGCTCTTCTGCTTCTCGAATTTGGAAGTATTTCAAGTGTTCAAGGGTTGTGGTCCTTGAACCATTATCCTACGAGCCCGACGACTTCAATATCATATTGCGCTACACCTCTTGAGCTTTTGAACTTGAAACAAGTTCACTTCCTATGCTCACCTTGTGCTTATCTGAGTCCTCAGATGTTCTCAACACTTGTCTAAGTTTTGACCCAATTCTCTTTATGAACCTTCTCAACATACTCCTTGTTGAGCTTACAAAGTATTCAACAACTCTATATTTATTCAACTTCTCCAACACTTCGGAAGGTGTTGGTTCTATGTACTCCTGGTACCTTCTCAATATCCTCCTGGCAGAGTTTCAGTAACTCTGGTTGTGTTTACTCTACACAGTATTTCATCCAGAGTATTCAATAACTCTGACGCTCCTTCTAAGTTTACGATTATTTTGATGTGCCCTCCTGGCATGTTCTCTTTCAAACTCTCGACAAAGTCTAAATATACACTCCTTGCGTTATCTCACAAAGTTTTGCTACTCTGGCGTGCACTCCTTGCATGAGTCTAAATAACTCAGAACTTCTCAGTAACACAAAAATAGGGAATTCTATATTCTCCCGCCAATGAAAACTATCACAAGCATCTATCACATACATAAACACACACATTTATCATTCATAGAACACAGATAACACAAATGGATATCATATGCATGAAAAACTGCTTTCTTTCTATTAAGATGAATGTTTGTTTACAAATGTGTACAGAGAATGGACTACAACAAAGTCTCAGTTCTTTCTCCTAATCCTATTCCAGAGCTTCTAATCTTCTCAGCTCCTAACTCCTCTCTTTCCTTCCGCAACGGGGTAAATCGTGTTACAAGAGGGCTCCTCGAGCTTATCCTCTCCATTGCCTTAGTGCCATCACTGTCTCAGTTAAGACACCTTATCCCTACAGCTCATTACAATGAATGAATATATAGACTTGAATTAGATCTTGACCTGCTTATAGTCAACCATTAAAGCGACCCTATCCACTACCTATACAAAGACATGGCTTGGCTTTACTCAACCTTACAACATAAATCCGTATAAGATCATATTTTAAATTTAAAAATGGGAGGGTTGGTGCCTCTCCCTTTCTCTAATGCATGCCTATGTGTTGTCTTGTTGGCGCAATTGTTGATGTGGAAGGATGCTCCTACATCATACTCCATTGTTGCGAAAAATTCATGACCTCCTTCTCATGAGCTCCCCAGCTCTGTTGAAATCCTCATGGATCCCAAACTTATTCTTGGATTTTTCCTCCTACTCCTATGATATGTTGTTGTTGTTGCTGCTCCTTCCCTGTTGTTTTTGCAGGTTCTCCCTTGTTGACCTTCCTCTTGCTGACATTCTCCTCTATTGATCTCACCATCAGCTCTTTGATTTCTTTTGTTTCTCTATCCAACTTGTCTATTGGTTGGCTACCTCAATGCAATATTCTTTGTTTCACTTCCTTCTGTTGATCAAAGGGTAGATCTTGATCTCCCATGTTGTCTTCCTCTCCTATGGAATTATCTTTCCATTCCTCTGCAGGTTCATTTCCCTACAGTCCCCTCACTAAGCTTATGCTCAACTTTCTCTTCTGATATATTGGATTCTATCATTTCTTCTACTGGCACTCTCCCAACTTCCTCCAGCTACACCTCGGGTTGGTATGCTCCTCCACATGTTTCCAAATTGACCTGTTGGATGTGTCTTCCTTGCACTATCACCCTTTTCTATAGGGCTTCAAATTCTTCCCACATATCAACAAATTCCATGTTGTTTGTTTCCTCTTCGGTTTAATTCTGCAGTCATCTCTTGTTCAACTTCCTAGCTGAAAATTTTGAGAAACGTTGTTGAATTCTCTTCTAGTTCTCCTACGTGGGAAGACTTCAGTATCTTCTCCATTCCCTCCTTTATGAAAGTCTTCGCTGGTTGTCCTTCTTCTGCTGCTTCTGCAACACATACGCTAGCCTTTTCTTGGTTGCTTGGAAGGAATATTTTGATTCCTCCAATGATCATAATGCACCTCTGATCTTCCTCTTTGATGGTGGAAGTATTTAACTTCTCATCATCTTCATTCACATGGTCTACAAAACCACATGAATCTTCATACAGATGAGTCCTTTCTTCTGCCTCCCTTCCACATCTCAACATTCCTTGTTGATATGAATTCTCCTCTAAGCTCCTGATACTTTCATACAGTATTATTTTACTTCCCTTGCCCATCTAGAAATCTAGGATTTCTTCCATGCCCTCATGGCAGTCTATGAGATCTACAAATGATCTCATCGCATTTCCCACCTGGAAATATGAATTTTCACTGCTTCCCTCCTGACATTCTATGAGATCCTCGATTGATCTCATCTCATTTCCCACCTAGAAATTTGAAAATCCATCTTTTCCCTCCTGGAAGTTTATGAGACCTTTAACTGATCTCCTTTCCTCATTACTAAGGTTTTTTCCAAATTTTATCCCACAAATGCAAGCCATCTCCTCCTCTGTGTCACTGAGGTTTTTAGCATGCCTCAACCACCTTTTCAACACCTGTTGTTTTCCTCTGGCCAACAACTTTTGTACATGCCACTTTACTTTCCTCTTTAAGGTCCATTCATATGTCCAACCTCCTTGTGCTTCCTGCTACATCTTAAAAATCAGATGTTATATCTCTTCTCTCACCTTCTTGAGCTCTTTATATTTATACGGGCGGTATTCTCCTTGACCACACATATGGCACAATAGCCATCTCTGTCTACCTGCCCTCTTGGAAAGTCTACTGATCACTCTTCAATTGAGAGCATCTCCAAATTCCTCGTGCAACCCACATAATTGTCTATTTGACTGTTGCACACTTGCAAACAATCACACATAGTGTAATCAATACTCTGTCTCCTTCACCTGTTGTCTACAAGAGAAATTTAGATTCTGACACCATGTGATGTCATTAGCCTATCTCTTTTCACCTTCTTGTTTTTGCTTATGATCTGTAAACAAAATCTCAGCTCTGATACCACTTGATGGTATTAGAGTATATCCTTTCACCGTCTCTCCTTTGTCTATTGTCTGCAAACAAAATCATGCTCTGATACCAATTGATGCACAACCCCTCTCTCTCCTCAGGGCTGCTCGACCTCCCGGTCTAGGATCATTCATGAAGTTGAGTCAGATTGACTCTTCAGGCCTCTGATAGACCCCAAACCAATTTACACAGGTCCCCTTTCCTTCAAAGTGTAGGTTCTATCAAACGCGCAGGCTCTTTCCTGGCCTCTTTGAATAATTTGAATAATAGGTTCTAGCTCCCCTCGCTAGGTCCTTTCCTTCATATGACCTCGGGTTGTGCCCAGGCACCAACTCAAAGGGTGCTTCAAAGCTTCATGCTTCGAGTGTTTTCTCCCATCACTTGCCAATTCCCCCGAACTCCGAACTGGCGAAATTCTGACTTGGAATGTGAGGGATCGACGAACCCCACTCCTTTTCCAATCAATGACCCTGATTTCTTCGGGCTCTGGGTGTTTCGGTGATTTTTGAAACACAACTCCACAAAATCTTAGGAGTAACAAACCTCCGAAGTTCACAATCTCCTAACATGCATCCTCCACTGTCAACGACCCAGATCTATTTCATATTTGATATAACAGAAATGTATCATAGATGCAACCATAAACACAGATATACAGTAATACACGATTTCTATTAATCAAAGAAATGTACAGAGACTGTAAAAATACAGAGTGAAAGACTCGCTAGAATGGTGGCAGCTTATCTCTGAGAAGAGATGTGACGGCTACTCGCATTCGCAAGAAG
>JASDQU010738860.1:68305-97768 GCA_032191745.1 Picea mariana
CATCTCTTCTCAGAGATAAGCTGCCACCATTCTAGCAAGTCTTTCACTCTGTATTTTTACAGTCTCTGTACATTTCTTTCATTAATAGAAATCGTGTATTACTGTATCTCTGTGTTTATGGTTGCATCTCTGATATATTTCTGTTATATTACTGGATATACGCGATATCTCTGTGTATTTCTTTATTATATCTCCTCTCTCATTTCGTGCCGAAAATAATCCGGATCAGAACCCTAGATACAAAGTCTAGTGCATTTTAAGTTTAGCGTTCATTTTAGCGACTATTTTTACTCAAAGGGTATGGAGTGAAACTGATGTTGTTTGAGACACTTGCTAAAAATGAAACTTATAAGAACACTGACAAATAAAACTTTACACTAATTCTTCAATGAAAAAGAGTTTCAAAAAATAAAATGCATGAACAATCCTTCAAACCTTGAAATGCAGTTTTTTTCTTTTTTGATGAAAAATGCACAATGTAGAGAAAGAAAGAGACCTAACTAGAAAAAACTAGGTTTTTTCATTTTCTTTCTCTCTCTACGAAAGAAAGAAACATGCCTAAAGACCTGAGTGCTATTAAGAAAATTATTTTCTTGAAAAGTTCTAAGACAAGGGAACAAGAGAAGAATGACCAACAAACAAGTAGTTTTGTATTTTCTGTTACTAAAAGAAATGAAGGGAAAATGAGATGCAATTTTCCTTTTTATTTTATAAACAAAAGGAAGAAGGTAAAGAGGAAGAAAAAAAAATCAAGAATCATTGAAACACAACAATCAAACTGTAAACTCATCCCAGCCACACACGACTGAACTTTGGACCCACCTAAAGAACCTTATAACCAAAAGACTAACCTAACCAAAAGAAATATCTTTTATATGTTTTCAAAATTTTCAGAGATTTAACGGAAAAATAAAAACTAAAAGAAAACCCAACATGCTCATTTTCTATTGATGAACCAAACCAGATCCTCCCAGAATAGAGAGAAAGACTTAAAAACAAGTTTTTACACATATCTGCGAATGTGTACACTAGGACTCACATACATCCATAGGTAATACAAGGGATAATTGCAGATATACACAAATCATAATGGGACAAAGCACAGATTCACCGGTAAAACTTGAAAAATAAAAATTCCGATCCAGAAGGAGGCTTCTAGAAACTTTGGACAAAGTTTCTAGATGGAAAATGCGTTGAAAATAAATCCTAGAAAATATGAAACATTACATAAATCAAAGACAATACAAGACACCCTAAGACCAACCCAAACTAAGAGAAGAGATCCCCAGTATGGTAACCAATTTTGTTTAAGGATTTTTCCCATGTGACCTTGGGTCATTGATCTAGGTGGAAATTGGTGGCCACCCACCTATTCCAACTGGCTCCTCTTGACAATTTTTAGTTCAACACGTTCTTCTGTAACTATTTGTAATTCTGGGTTCTACACTTCTGGGGTTGTCTGAATCCATACGCATCTTCCAGGTGGAGACTGGTAGCCACTGTTACACATTATTTTCATCACCCTTATTACCATTAATGATGTAAGCCTATATGTTGCCTTCAGAGGGGTTAGTGGCTTGAATTCCTAAAGAAAGAAGGGAGAAGAACTTTCCCTGAGAGAATAAGTTGTATTTTCCGTTGTAAAAAACCCTATTTTGGAGGATTTCCACAGGTTGCTATATACATAGGGTGCGGAAATGCCTGATTTCAGTAGGTTTCTCTATAGCTAGGGTGTGGAGTTTCCACAGGTTGCACTATAGCTAGGGTGCGACGACCTTTGTACGTGGGAAAAATGAGCATCTTCTTGATGCTTCTAGAAGGAGAAGCTTCTATGGTGAGGTGGCTTCCGAATGGTTTGGATGTTACTTGCTTTCATGATTTAGTGGGATCATCCTAACCTCCTCACCTTATCCTCTTTAGCTTATAAAAGGAGAGGAACTCTCATGGAGAAAGTTAGCTTGAGCTCGATTGAGTTGGATTGAGCTTTGGAAATTTATGTTGGCTTTGAGATTTACTTTGTCAAGATAGATTGTGAGTAGCTATCAGATACATGGTCTTAGAATCCTTGGAGCAAGAAGTGTGTGGGAAGCAAGGAACTGTTGGAAGGAACTTGACAACATCAATGCATCTGGTTGTATCTTTCTTCCACATTATATAATTCAGTTGCATGTTTCTTTCCCATAAAATCATTCTCATTTTATTACATGACTCCTTGATCACATGTTTAAGTTTTCATTGAATATATTATTGTTGCTTTCACTTTGGTTGGTTTGTGTTTCATTGCAGGATCAATAGCACAAGAGCACCGTAGCGAAGCAGGGACAATAAATATATAAGGAAGAGAGATTCAAAGGTATGTCATCGATTTCGTCTTTGGTAGTAAATTCAATGATTCTAACTTAGGGAAAGCATCATGTCCCATCTTGTTTTGTTCTAGATACAGGTGGATCTAGGGAGATTAATTTATGTCCACATTTACCAATTTATCCTACAACAGCCACCCACCTAATCCAACAGGATCATTTTGGAAGTTTTCATGTCAGCACATATTTTTGTACTTCCAAGGCCGTTTTGGCACCCTAAATAGTGTTTTTTTGGTTTTCCATCATTAAACTATAGACAAAGTTATATTTTGACAACATAATGTGTAGTTCTCAATAATACCTTTCCAATGGGATATCACGTGCCTAAAATAGAGGTCATATGCAAAAGTTATGACCCCGTGAAGTTGAGGTACCAAATTACCCATCGAGGCCCACATAATTTTTGGCGTTTCATCTCCTAGAGTTATGTTTTTAGATGTCTAGGGTTTTGGAATTCATGATTAATGTTAAAAGGGCCTTTGGAGCCTCATTGTAATCATTTTTCTTATACATATGAGAATACCAGCTGCATCTCTTCTCAGAGATAACTACCACCATTCAAGCAAGTTGTTTTCAGTTCTGCAGTTTTACAGTTTCATTCTATTTTATTTTTTCAATAGAAGTTAGTGTTCACTGGATATCTATTGTTGTTATCTATATCTCTCTATTATTTTATTCAATCTGTTATTCATTTCGTTCAGCTCATAAATCCAGATCAGTGGTATCAAAGTGGTATGCTCTTCATTTATTTTTCTTTGTGCATGTCCCCGACAAGATTTGGGTACAAGAAGTTGTGACTCGAACCAGTCGAGCCTTTGCAAGATCATCCATGCCGAGCCCGATAACAACCTATGGGGGAGGAAAATAAAGATGATGGATCGAGAGATCATTTTAAAATTTTTCTCAAGGAATCCCTTGCATGATAAAGGAACAAAATGATGGATAACTTTTCATAGATCCTCCAGTGGTTTCCCATAGTAGACACATCTTCATCAAGCGACCATGAAACCCCCTTCAAGGTACAGGGAAATTTTGATATTAAATTATTTGAAGCACCGATAGATGTAGATTTGGTGCAGAACCCCCTACTCTCCCTCAGGGTTGCACGACCTCTTGTTTAAGGATCTTAATCTCCTCGAGATGGATTAGCTCCTTGATACCTTATTGGTCTCATACTAAATCAAACACAGGCCTTGTTGTCACCCGAGGCACAGGTCATATGGTACCCACGGGCCCTTCTTTCTTAGCACTTTTCCAAATCTCAACGTCGACGGGCACTAGCTCGTTCCACTAGCCCTTCTTTGCATGGGACCTTGGGCTGTGACCCGAGGCTTAAACTCTTGGTGCTTCGTGAATTCAAAACTTTTAACCAGGACCAGATCAACGGTCCACGTCCCCCTTCACAAACAACAGTCAAGATGTACTTGAGGACTCCACACTTCCATAGTTATGGATGTTTCGACCTCCGATTTTCCCTAGAGTACTCCATACTTGAATTTCTAGATCAGGTGCCACGTGTCCACCCAAAACAATGCTTTGGTCCAATTCGAGACTTCAATGTTCGGGAGTTTCGGACATTCCTACAACTTTTTCCCCCGGAGTGTTTTCCTCCGTGGTTGAGGATCATGCACCACGTGTCCTTCCTGATCAACGGTCCTAGTTAACTTCAAGACTTCGGCCTTCGGCCTTCAGGAGTCTCAACCTCTCCACACTTGCTTTCTTCTGGAGTGCTTTAACCCATAGTTCACAATCTGTTGATGCATTCCTCCCACAGATCGACAGCCACAAACTTCTTCGACTATTCTAGCTTCGGGAGTTTCAAACTCTCCTCCTTTGCTTTCTCCCAAAGTGATTTCACTTGGAGTACATGATATGTCGACGCATGTCTCCCACAGATCGATGACTATGATTCACTTCATCTATTCGAGCTTCGGGAGTTTCAACTTCTCCACACACGCTTTCTCCCGCACTGATTTCACCCAGAGTTCATGGATCTCTGCTGCGTGTCCTTCTGGATCTAATGGTCCAGGTTTTCTCTTCTCTCTGTCGACTTGCTTCCAGAGTGTTAGACCTTCGAAGTTCCAGATCTATCACCATGTGTCCTTCGCAATAGACAGTTGCGATCCACTCCGCTCTTCAGGACTTCAGGAGTTTGTCACACTCCATAACTGAAATCTACCGTAGTGAATTTTATCTGGAGTATCAGATTTGTTGACACATGCCTCCTAGAAACCAATGGCAAAGATCTACTTCAGCCTTTGGCTCTTTGGCGATTTATCTCTCTCCTTTTCTACAAATCTCCCGGAGTTCTTCCGCTACAGAGTTACAGATCTTATGCCACATGTCGCTCTGGATGATGGACGGTCCTTAACCTCTTTGGGACTTTGGAGAATTCCTCGCTCTTGTGTGCAAAATGAGACTTAAAGATCATGCACTTTTCCCAGATTCAATGATCTGGAATGATCCTGATTCCTCCTGGATGAATCTTGGCTGATAACTCGGTAAACCTTCATAGCTTCACTCCCTTTGAATATTTCTTCCCGCTATCTCTCTTGAGCTTTGTTTCTTGAACCATTTGAATCCTTAGAGGGATACTTTGACATTTAGTTGAAATTTGAATATGTGAGCTCTTTGCAACAGATTCTTATGCAAGTCTTAGCTTCTTGTGGGTGACTATGCAGGCCTTGCAATAGTCCCTTTTCACTCCTTGCAAATGGAAGTTTCATGCTACCTCTTCTAAGCTGATGAGTTGAAACAGAGTCTGTCAACGAACTCCTTGCGGATTGTATTCACACCTTGCATGAACTCAATGAAGAGAAAATATTGAAGCTTATCCACATGCATTACATTTTCATATAATCAATAACATAACTCATTCATTCATGAAAACAAAAAATAACAGGGAAACTGTAAACAGTAGCAACACCATGCATTGGGTCAATATCCCTCTGTTATATTCATTCAGATGTAAATGGCTACAACTCTGATAAAAAAAAAATACATTCAGTAACAACTATCTCCCACTAATCTGCAAGAGCCTCCCACTAATCTGCAGTAGCCTCATTTGGGCATACAATGCATCTACATATACAAGAGGTCTTCTAGGGTTCCCTCCAACTACCTATCTCATCGAAGTAAAATATTACAACTACTTAATTCATGTTAAAATAAACGTATGTGACAAACACTTAAGGTGAATGTTCAGATCTATGCCAAAATCGAATAAACTAAAGGACAATTTGATCTCTCCTGGTTTTATGCGATTTCTCAACCTTCGACCATTAAAACTTCTTTGATTCATCATTTACTTAGAAGTTCTTTGAGATACGCTATCTTTCAAAATTCAAATTTTACTCAAAAGGCGTGCAAAGGGCAATGAGTTGTCTTCCACGTGTGCTCTGATGATGATGATCCTACATCATACTCCACTATTGGGAAAATCATGAAATCCTACTCATGGCTCCCTATGCTATGTTGTTGAGACCTTCCAGGGTCCCATACTTTCTCTTGGAGATGTCGATATGCTCCTTTTCCTTGCTGCTTATTCTACCCTGCTACTCCTTAGGTTCCTTTCTGTTCCATCCTTCTTTGTTGACTGCTTCTTGTGCGGCTTCCAACATCAATATTTTAACCTCCTCTATCGCCTCTTCAAGTTGGTCCAATGGTTGGCTCTTCTCCTTCATCCCATTCTGTTGTATCTCCCTTTCATCAACTTCCAACATGACTTGTTGGGTTAGCTAACTTTGCATCTTTACCCTTCTCTCTAGGGCCTTCAGTTCTTCACAGAGATCTGCAAAATCCATGCTATCTGCTACTCTCTTCTCTTCTACTGTAGGTTTTAGTTCTCCAGTTATCTCCTTCTCATCTTCTCA
This sequence comes from Picea mariana, assembly GCA_032191745.1. NCBI lineage: Eukaryota > Viridiplantae > Streptophyta > Pinopsida > Pinales > Pinaceae > Picea > Picea mariana. Next base: position 74,541 of record JASDQU010738860.1, read on the forward strand.
GCTGAAATTTTTTTCCATTCCTTTGAATACTCATCTCCTTCTGTTGTAGATCCCAATTCTACAGTTGCCTCATGTTCATCTCCCTGGCTGAAGTTTTGAGCAATTCCACCGAATGCTCTTATTTATCCATCTCTTGGGAACATTGAAATGTGTGCTCTTTCTCCTCTTTACCAATCCGATCAATATGACCCTTCATGTTATATTCATCTCCTGTGGCACTAGCTGGCCACTCTGCTGCAGATTTTAGTTCTACAGTCTCACCACTGAGTTGTTGCTCAACTTCCTCTTCTAACATATTGACTTATGTCATCTCCTCCCTTGACATATCTCCAGTTTCCTCCAGTTGTTCCTTGGAATGGTATATTCCTTCATCTATTTCCAACCTATCCTGTTGGATGTGCATTCTTTGCACTATCACCCTTCTCTCCATGGCTTCTAGTTCTTCACAAAAATCAACAAACTTTATACTATATGCTTCCTCTTCGGCTGTAGTCTCTAGTGTTGCTGTCATCTTCTGTTCAGCTTCCTGGATGAAAAGTTTGAGCCATCCCTAAGAATTCTACTCTTCTTCTCATACATGGGAATACTTTAGTATCTTCTCCATTTCCTCCTTTATGACAGTCCCCGTTGGCTTCTCTTATTCTATTGCATTTGCAACACATATTCTAACCTCTGTTTGGCTGATTGGAAGGAATATTTTGATTCCTCCAATGATCATAATGCACCTCTGATCTTCCTCTTTGATGGTGGAAGTATTTAACTTCTCATCATCTTCATTCACATGGTCTACAAACCCACATGAGTCTTCATACAAATGAGGTCTTTGTTCTCCCTCCCTGTCACCTGTCAACATTCCTTGTTGATATGAACTCTCCTCTAATCTTTCGAGACTTTCATACAGTCTCATTTTACTTCCCTTTCCTACTTGGCAATCTATGATTTATCCCTTTCCTTCCTAGCAATATATAAGATCTTCAATTGATCCCATCTCATTTCCCACCTGGAAATTTGAAAATTCATTTCTTCCCTCCTGACAGTTTATGAGACCTTTAACTGATCTCCCTTCCTCATCACTGAGGATTTTTCCAACTTCTAGCTCACAAATGCAAACCAACTCCTCCTTTGTGTCACTGAGGTTTTTAGCATGCCTCAACCACTTTCTCATCATCTGTTGTTTCCTTCTAGACAAAAATTTATGGACAGGCGACTTATCTTTCCTCTTCAAAGGCCATTCATATGTCCAATGTGCCTTTGCCTCCTACTGCATCTTCAATGTTAGCTTCTCCATTTTTTCTCTGATCTCCCTGAGATCTTTGTCTTGGTGTTATTCTCCTTGACCACATATATGGCCTTCATTAGCCATCTTTGTATGCCTCCCTCCTAGAAAGTTTGTTGATCACTCTTCAACTAAGAGCATCTCTAGATTCTCCCTGCAGTCCACATGGTTGTCCATTTGTTGTTGAACACATGCAACCATCATTCATAGAGTATCACAGTTTGTTTCCTCTCTCACCTGCTATCTATAGGAAAATTTGTGCTTCTGATCCTACTTGATATTGACAAATTACCTTTTCTCTCCATTGCATGTTGTCTGCAAGCAAATTTTATCTCTAATACCACTTCGTGCAGACCCCCCCAACTCTCCCTCGGGGATGTGCGACCTCCCGGTCAAGGGACTTAATCTCCTCGAGCTGGATTATCTCCTCGAGACCTTACTGGTCTCAAACTAAATCAAACACAGGCCCTGTTATCACCCAAGGCGCAGGTCGTATGGTACCTTTGGGCCCTGCTTTCTTAGCGCTTTTTCTGAATCTCAATGTTGATAGGCGCTATCTCCTTCCACTAGCCCTTATTTTAATTTAGCCTAGGTTTTTGAACACAGGATTAACCTCCTAGTGCTTCGTTACTTCAGAACTTTTAACCAGGACCAGATCAACGGTCCACGTCCCCCTTTGTAACCAACGATCGATTTATACTTCGAGACTCCATGCTTCGGGAGTTCTAGATGTTCTGACCTCCAATTTTCCCTGGAGTACTCTGTACCCAAGGTTCTAGATCAGGCGTCGCGTTTCCACCCAAATCAATGTTCTAGTCCACTTCTGGACTTCAGCGTTCGAGATTTTCAGACGTTCCTACAACTTTTTCCCCTGGAGTGTTTTCTTCCAAAGTTGAGGATTGTGTGCCATGCATCCTTCCTGATCAACAATCCTAGTTCACTTCGGGACTTCGGCCTTTGGGAGTCTCAACCTCTCCACAATCGCTTTCTCCCAGAGTTCTTTCACCCGAATTTCACGATCTGTTGATGCGTGCCTCCCATAGATCGACGACCACAAACCACTTCGACTATTCAGGCTTCGGGAGTTTCAAACTCTCCACCTTCACTTTCTCTCAGATTAATTTCACCCAGAGTACACGATATGTCGATGCGTGTCTCTCATATATCGATGACTACGATTCACTTCGTCTATTCGGCCTTCGGGAGTTTCAACTTCTCCACACCCGCTTTCTCCAAAAGTTCTTTCACCCGAAGTTCACAGATCCTTGCTGCGTGCCCTTCTGGATTTGACGGTCTAGATTTTCTCCGCTCCCTGTCGACTTCCTTCCAGAGTGTTAGACCTTTGAATTTCCATATCTCTCACCACATGTCCTTCACAACAAACAGTTGTGATCCACTCCTCTCTTCGGGACTTCAGGATTTTTTCACACTCCACAACTGAAATATCCCCTAGTGAATTCTCTTCAGAGTCTTAGATCTGTTGACACGTGCCTCCTGGTGACCAACGACCAGGATCTACTTCATCCTTCATCTCTTCAGCGATTTTTCTCTCTCCTTGTCTACAAAACTCCTGGATTACTTCTGATTCAGAGTTTCAAATCTTACGCCACCTATCCCTATGGATGATGGATGGTCCCTAACTTCTTCGGGACTTCGGCAAATTCCTCGCTCTTGTATGCACAATGAGACTTAAATCTTGTGCACTTTACGTAGATTCAACGATCTGGAATGATTACGCTTCCTCTTGGATGGATCTTGGCCGATAATTCAGTAAACCTTCAGAGCTTCACTCACTTTGAAGATTTATTCCTGCTATCTCTCTTGAGCTTTGTTTCTTGAACCCTTTGACTCCTTAGAGGGATACTTAGACACTTATTCGTACTTCGAATATGTGCGCTCCTTGCAACAGATTCTTATGCAATACTTAGCTTCTTGCAGGAGACTATGCACGCCTTGCAATAGTCCCTTTTCAATCCTTGCAAATGGAAGTTTCACGCTACCTCTTATGATATTCTTAGTCGAAATAGACTCTGTCAATGCACTCGTTGCAGAGTGTATGTACACCTTGCATGAAATTAATGAAGAGAAACAATTGAAGCTTATCCAAATGCTTCATAGTTTCATAAACTCAATAACATAACTCATTCATTCATGAAAACATAAAATAACAGGGAAACTGTAAACTATAGCAACACCATCTGTTGGGTCAATATCCCTCTATTATATTCATTCATATGTAAATGGCTACAACTCTAATATGTAAACACCTTACATTCAATAACAAATATCTCCCACTAATCTGCAGCATCCTCCTACTAATTTGCAACAACCTCATTTGGGCATACAATGCATCTACATATACAAGAGGTCCTCTATGGTTCCCTCCAACTACCTATCTCAACGAAACAAATTATTACAACTACTTAAGTCCTATTACAATAAAAGTCTGGGACAAAAAATTAAGGCGAATGTTCAGATCTACAAAAAAAACAAATAAACTAAAGGACGATCTGATCTCTCCTGGTTTTACGCGATCGTTCAACCTCCGATCATTAAAAATTCTCTAATTCATCATTTACTCAGAAGTTCTATGAGATACACAAATTTTACTCAAGCGAAAAGGGCACTGAGTTGTCTTCCATGTGTGCTCTGATGACGATGCTCCTGCATCAAGATGTTGTAGATAAATGGTTGAATTTGATTGAAGGGTATTTTTCAATCCACAATTTTTTTGATAGGGAAAATATTACTTTTGCACTCCTCAAGGCCATCCCCCATATTAAGTACTAGTTGGATAATTACTCTGAGCAAAGGGCCATAGAGGAATCTGGAATACTTGTGGTCACCCCCACATGGGGTTCCTTCAGGGATGCCATTAAGGAACAATACTACCATGTTGGAAGCTACGAGGACCAATACACAAGATGGACCACCCTGCGTCACGAAAGTGACCAGACATTACCATATTTCACCAATATTTTCCATACCTTGTGCACAAAATTGGGTATTAAAGACTCTGAGCAACATCTGGTGCTCAAATACCGTGGATGTCTGCATAGATTCTCTGAAACATAAATGAAGTCTCTGGATATGTTGTCAAGATTGAGCATAGATATGTTGCTAAGATAGAGCATAAATTTAAGAATAAGAGGTGAGAGTTTGGATCTGTAAACTCCTCATAGGCGAAGCAGGGAAAAGGTTTCCCCAACCCAAAAAACAAGGGACAAAGAAAATATGGTCACTCTCAGGACAACCAGTCTAAGCCACAACACATGAAGGGTAATGAGAAGTAGAAGAAGGACACGGGAAAACGGTATGAATACCCTAAAATCCCTTGGCACAACACCGAAGAATGTTTCTCCAAGCAGTCACTGGTGGCCGAGCTAAAATCTTCCAATTCAGAGGTAGATTTTCAATCCAAATAAAATCTAGGAGGAGGGAATCATATTATCTATGTTGAACCCAGTGCCACTATCACTACCACAAAATTCCAGCCAAGAAAACCAGAAGAACAAGAGGAAGGGGAATGCTTTTTTCACTCACAGATGTGGGTAAAGGGGGCTCTGATTCATTTCATTGTTGATAGCGGCAATCAGAAGAAATTTATCTCAGAAGAGTTCGTTAAGCGGTTGGATGTGTTGATGACACCACACCCACATCCCTACACCATCAATTGGCTTCGCCAAGGAAGATATCTCTGTGTCAACCAACAGTTTTGTCTGCCCTATGACATCAAGCCTTTCAAAGATGAGGTGTTGTTTGATATTGCTCCCCTTGACCTTTTTTATGTTCTTTTAGGACAACCATATTTGTGGAAGCGACATGTTGTGTATGAGTCTAGACCCCACAATTTTAATATTACTTTGGGTAGACAATTGTACATGATACCAGAGGTAGCGCTGCCTACCACTATTTCTTTAATCTCTGCTAAGAAATTCAGTAAGGTCATTTCACAGACCGACAAGTTCGTCTTCTTTGTGATCCAGGGATGATTTTAAGGATGGAAAATTATTTTAAAATGTAGAAACCTTGGCGAATCTTACTAATCCTTCATATGTCAACTATAAATGTTTGGCGATATTTTTGTAAAAATATTCAAATTTTTAAGTATTTTATATAGTTTTTATAAAATTTTGGCGATTTTTAAGGTAAAATAATTTTATCCTATAGAATTTGGGCAAATCATTTTTAAAATAGTGAATCTCATTTTTGGAAAAACCATGTAAAATTAGCCCATGAGTGAAATTTAGCCCCTAAAATCATCCCTGTTGTGATCTGTGCTCACAGTAATAAGAAGGTTGTCACCACATCCATGATCTCTACAAAAAGCCTCTCTTTGCAGAAAAATCAAGTGGACAAGATCATGGGATGGTACAGAGACATCTTCTCCTCACCCATCGGGGTATCGATGCACTACCAAGTCAAGCATCAAATTGATCTAACCACTGGTGCATCTCTTCCTAATAGACCAGTCTATCGTCACTCGCTGATCTAAAATAATGAAATCAAACATCTAATCCAAGAGCTGCTTCAAAAGGGGCACGTCAGACCAAAATCCTCCCCTTGTGGAATCCCGATTGTACCAGTGCAGAATAAAGATGGGACTTAGAGGCTCTGCATTGATTACAAAGCATTAAAAAAAATCACAGTTAGGAATCGGTACCCAATTCCAAGAATTGATGACCTTCTTGACCAAATCAAGGGGGAAAAGTTCTTCAACAAGATTGACTTAAATTTTGGCTACGACCAGGTTCCCATCGAACCAAATGATGTATGAAAGACAAATTTCAAATCTAAAGAAGGTCTCTTTGAATGAATGGTCATGCCCTTTGGATTAACAAATGCACCAGGCACTTTCACGAGGTCGATGGATGATGTATTGATACCCTTCACCAACTCTTTTGTGGTGGTCTATTTCGATGATATCCTCATCTTCAATAGAACTTGGGAGGAGCACATGAAACATATTCAATAGGTTTGAGCACTCTGTGGCAACACAAGATATATGCCAACCTAGAAAAATTCTCCTTTGGCATGAACAAGGTGCAATACTTGGGCTACATTGTTGATGGGAATGGGGTACATGTTGATCCAGCTAAGATTCACATCATTTGTGACTGGCCAACCCCGACCACACTAACCGAGCTTCAGAGATTCTTGGGACTTGCCAACATCTACCGACAGTTCGTGTTTGGATTCTCCCATATTGCATGGGCCCTCAATCAAGTGACCAAGGGCGGTGGAAGGACAAATTTTGTGTGGGGGAAGGAACAACAATGAGCATTTGATGATCTGAAGCATTGTTTGTGCTCATATCCAATACTCTTCTTACACGATCCACAACAACCGTTCAAGATTGAGATTGATTTATCCAACTATGTTGTAGGCCCAATTCTCACTCAACATGGTCATCCGGTAGCATACCATAGTGAGACACTCTCAGATACTGTCCGAAAATACCCCACCTATCACAAGGAAATGTATTCCATTGTACAAGCTTGTTTTCAATGGAAACATTACATTATTGAAAAGGAGACAATCATGCACACTGACCACAAGCCTTTGCATTTCATACAGACACGCATTTCATACAGACACATGGGAAGTTGCAAAACGACCACCATCAAAAGTGGTCCATCTACGTACAACAATTCCATATCAACATCAAGTATAAGACATGGAGAAAAAATCGTGTCAATGACTGCCTTAGTCGACCTCCTGTGGCTACACTCACCATCATGCTCCATTCCTATGGGCATGAGGTATCTAAGTGGCCCCAACTTTATCAGCAAGATTGAGAATTTTCCACCACCTATCATCTCTTGGGTACATGCGCAAATTCCACCAATTTTCACATTCAGGACATATTGTTATGCCATTTGGGCCATATCTTTGTTCTTGAAAGAGAGCGTTCAAAGATGATTTTGGAGGCTTACTACAGTTGGATGGCAGGACATTTTGGCATGGAGAAAAGTGTGGTTGTTCTATCAAAATATTTTTATTGGCCAAAACTTTGATAGGACATCAACAAGTATATCAGATATTGCACTGCATGTGCCATTTCCAAGCCATCCATCAAGAAGTAAGGCTTATACACCCCTCTTCCTACTCCTAAGAGGCCTTGGGAATCCATCTCTATGGATTACATGTCTGGCCTTCCCTCCACCAAGCAAGGTAATGATTGTGTATTTGTGGTAGTTGATCAGTTTTCGAAGATGGCCATTCTCAAATCCTGCAAGAAGAGAATCACAGCGACAGATACTGCCAAGATCTTCCTCGAACAAGAGTAGGTCCATTTTGGGATAACAAAGAACATCATATCCAATTGGGACAACAGGTTTCTCAACACATTTTGGTCAAGTCTCTGGTCACTATTGGACACCAAGATCACTAAATCCACTGCCTTCCACCCTAAAACCAATTGCCAAAACGAGGTTGTCAATCGGATGATTGTGCACATCCTACGCATGTATAACTCTAAGCATCCATGTACATGGGATGAGAGTCTTCCTTATGTTCAACACAACTACAACATGTCTCTCTATATCCCTACCAGCCATAGCCCATTTCAAGTGGGGCTGGGATTCCAACCCTTGGGTCCCATTGATGTTGCACTACCTCTTGCAACCACACAGGAAGAATCTTCTCATGTTCATTCCGAGGTCGAAAAAACCACCATATTCATTGAGAGGATTCAGCACATCCGCCAATAGGTCCATGAGATTTTGCAGAAAGCCAATGTTAAGTACAAGAAGCTCCATGATCAACACAGGGTATTGCACCGGTTTTAGATGGGAGACAAGGTCTGGTTACATTTTTAGAAAGAGAGGTTTATAGGGCCCCTTCGAAATATCCACCTACTTCTCTATGGGCCTTACACTATCACCAAGGTTGTGGGTAGAAATTGTTTTAAGCTCAACACTCCACCCTTCCTTGGCTAGCACCCTATGTTCAATGTGGACCTCCTTCGACCATATTTTCCACCATTATTGGAAACCCCAGAGATCGCAGAATAGATAACACCAATAGAGCTCAACCCTTACTGCATGGAACAAGAATCCACTGATCAGATAGTGGACACACAGGGAAAGGGCAATTTCCAACAGAGGATCCAACTTTATTAGGTTGTCAAGGAAGGGAAACTCCTACACCAAGGAAAGTGGCTCACTCGAGGCCAAATTCAACAGAATTTTCCTCACCCGATGGGGGAAATCAATGCAATGGATACCATTGCTTCCTAATGGGGGAGGAATGATCCTGGTGGATGTTGGTGGCCGCCCACCTATTCCAACTAGCTCCTCTTGACAACTTTTAGTTCATCATGTTCTTCTGTACTTCTTTGTAATTTTGGGTTCTACACTTCTAGGGCTATCTGAAGCCATACACAACTTCCAGGTGGATATTAGTGGCCACCCACCTAATCCAAATGGCTTATTTTGGAAGTTTTCATGTTAGGACATCTTTCTGTACTTCCAGGGGCGTTTTGGGGCCCTAAACAATGTTATTTTTTCTTTCCACAATCAAACTGTAGACAAAGTTGGAATTTGATGGCATAATGTGTGGTTCTCGAGAAGACCTTTCCAAAGGGCTATCACGTGCCTAAAATGAAGGTCGTATGCAAAATTTACGACCTCGAGAAGTTGAGGTACCAACTTACCCATCATGGCGCACATAACTTTTGGCATTTCATCTCCTAGGGTTAGGTTTTTGGATGTCATGAATAATGTTAAAAGGGCCTTTGGAGCCTCAATGTAATCATTCTTCATAGATGGATGCATGTAGCAACCACATCTCTTCTCAGAGATAGATACTACCATTCGAGCAAGTTGTATTTAGTTATGCAGTTTTATAGTTTCAGCCTATTTTATTTATTCAATAGAAGTTATTGTTCACTAGATATCTGTTGTTTTTATCTGTATCTATGTGTTATTATATTCAGTCTGTTATTCATTTCATTCCGGTCATAAATCTAGTTTAGTCATGTCACAACAAAGCGAGACCATACACAAAAGATGGAACCTACCCTCACATACAAAAATGCTACGAGAAAAAATCACATACAACAATGCTATGAGAAAAAATAACTACTTTGAGAGAGAGAGAGAGAGAGAGGGGGGCCTCACACCTTGAATCCTACATCTGATGTTGATGCTCGGTCTCCACCTTTTATTTCCCCCCTGATCTCTTCTAGTATCAACCTACAAAAGAAGACCAAGTTCGTGCTATAAAAAAGTAGTTATGAATACAATTATACATATAATGTGAAAATATTCAAGTATATGAAGAAAAATAAGATATATCAACATATTGAAATCAATTTACAAATGTATGGAGGGAAAGAGAACTCTTTTATTGAAAATGGTAAAAGTGGGTAGTTACAACTTGACTCGAACCACTGACATTGCCTTTAATCCAACCACCCACGTTCCTCCATTGGTCCTTCAAGAATCAACTTAGTAATATGGCCCTTATTCGGATGACCCAAAATGGATAGGAATACATCCTATGGTCATATAAGGGAGAATAAGGAGTATTGGAAAACAAGTTATAGATGAGGGGGATGTTACTTACAAGATCAAGGAAAACAGGGAAGATTGCAAATTCGATAGCATAATCTTGCACCTAGGTTGTCCTCCTCATCCATGCCCCAAAAGGTTCCTTTATACCATCCTCAAGGGGTTGAGGTGGTTCAATTCTATTGTGTATGGGCCAAGGGAAGTTTGGGAAAGATCCCAACCAAAAACCCCACCCGAAAATGTGAAATTTTTTATTTTTCATATTTTTTGAGGGCATCCGCGAGTTACAAACTAGCAAGGCACAAACATACATGGTTTGCACATTGGTGACCCATGGATGGAAACACTAATGTTGCTTTTTAGATAATTTTAATGAAGGAGGTTGGGATTTACCTTTGCAAGTTAGGGAAAAGGACTAAGCGATCTCACAAATGTATATGGTGTGGCAAATTGTGGTATAACAACATAATGCATAGTTTTTCTTAGATATGAACTTGCACGAAAGAAACCTTGTCAACAACACAAAACCTAAAATTGGGATTACAACAATGAGAATTGTGGTTTTGTTCATTCAATTTATAGCATCATCAAATACTTAGTCCTTTGTTCTCTAGAATGATCATTTCCCTTTTCCCAATTGTATGAATCTTTATCTGTCACACTCTTTCACTTTCTTCATCTATTTTTTAGCAACATTGACATCAATGTGATGATGCTTTGAAAATATTTTGAGCATGCCCCATATCTCTCTTTCCCCTTTCCTCATCCCAAGTCCAAGTTCAAGGAGATGCATCCTTTGTACCTTAATGCATGGAACAATATTTTTCAAGGTGGGTGAGATTCATAAGAAAAATAGGGAGAAGGTAACATAATTTTTATATCATCAAACTTATGCATTAGGGATATAATCTAACAACCTACTCATTCATGCATTTTCACACAGTTTAATAGATAAATTGAATAATCAATATCCTCAATAAAAATAACATACTTGGTAGCATTGACAAGTAATTTCCTTTAACTTCATGTTTCTATGGATCTTGGGAAGCTCCAAATCATAAATATATTAGCCTAAATAATAAGTAATGGATGAAATTGTTGGGCCATGGAATTTGTAATGTCTCCTCCTTTACAACATCAAAATAAGTGAGTATAGTAGAGGCAAGTTTTTTTTTTTAAACAACTGTTGGGACAAGTGATATGTGAAAATGGCATACATTAATAATTACACAATCAAATCTCATCTCCTCTCTACACAACAAAATACAAATACAACTTCACTATTTTTAGAGATCAACCATATCACATAAAGATAAAAAATGATATCTACCTACCCAACCTATCTTGCAAGTTTAGGACCTCCAAGACACATAATCAACGCTCAATTCCAGGATTCGTCTTAACCATTTAAGGTCTCAGGACTGGCAACTGTTCTGAAGAACAAGGAGATATCTAGTTCTCTTAACCACAATCATACTCCAAAAATTTGTGACTAAATCAACAATAATACCCTTCATAAATTCTTTAAATACATAGTATAATCTACAACGATTTAACAATCATTTAAGCAAAATTTCTCGTGTACTAAGAAAGAACATTTTAAAACACTTATTAAAAAGCATAAAAATAATTTCCACTTATCATGCATGTGCTGAAATCCACTCATAAGTTTTCTAGACAGAAGATACTACATTTTTTAAAAATCCTCTCAGAAAATAATCAATTTCGTTCAAGTTAAACTCACAATTTCATTTAATTCAAAACTCAAACACCAAGAGTCAACAACAAGTCTTAACTGGTATAGGTTGAGTCGTAATTCCGAAATATAGAAACAAACATGATGTATGCCTGACATGATTACTTGATCTCCTGAAGTCTCTCTAATATGTATCCTTAAAGTGTAACTTCAAATATATTAAGAATAACCTAAATTATTATCTCCTTTCCTATATTAAAGATATCCTAAGTTTAATCGATATTTAACTCTTGAAATTTATTCCTAAAGAGCATCACTCTTATTCATTATTAGTGCTATAATAATCTTATTTATTGTTTCTAAAAGATCATTACTCCTTATTAAAAGTTTTACTATATCCATGTTCTCAATTGGGTGCGCTCTAATCTTTTATTATATAAGATTTTAATACAGACCTTGAATTAGCGCTCACTACCTCCTTCTTTTAAATGCAACAACTGCATAAATCCTAAGTTGAAATTCCATCTAAGCACAACCATGGACAGCTACCAAGTAAATTTATAAAGACACAAGTTTGTAAGGTTAAAGGGCAGTGACCCTTCTAATTTTAATTACTAATAAATGCGAAAGATTTGGCAACGATCCTGTCCCAATTCAATTTCATGTTTTGACAATTAATTTGGAAGTTGCAACAAGTCTTAGTTCCATAATCAAAACCATCTCAACACTGAATTCATCGCCTAAAAGTTTAATTTGAAAAATTACTCTTACAACGATTTTATAACGATGAAAGCTTTTAAAACTATCCTAGGTTATAACTGATAGTTCATCTCGGATTACTTCTGATGATTCGTATTAAACGAAGATTAATACCTAGTGGGAGTGTAAGGAATACATCACCACGATTAGAGAATATTTACTCCTCACCCACGCAGCTAGATGGATACAGATAGGAAGTCACACCTCACCCATATAACTAATCAAAATACAAAAATCAAGGTGACGAATTTATTTGACAGCGACTCTGGAAATTTATTCACCTGGATTTTCAACTAGAGAAAACTAGAGTATAACGAGTTCAAAACAAGAGATTAAATTAAATACTGTAGCAATCCCATCAGTTCCCAAATTCAAAATTTCCAAAACTATAAATATCCTAACGAAATTGAGTTCCAGGATGTAAGTTTAAAGGCAACGATTGGAAGATTTAATTCCTGGTCTGTCCTAAGAGTTGAAAGTAACCACACGAATTTTTTTTTTGAGGTCTGTCCTGTATAATTTTTACAATAAACCAAGAGAACATCAGAATCGAGGTCTATAAATTCAATTGGCATCGAATGAGGAATATCAATATTCCTGGGTTGCAAATAAGTTGGCAGCTTTCAAAGAGGCACTAAAAATTCGTTCCTGCCATTCAATCTGGCAGCGAACTACACATTTTTATTTCACAAGCAATTAAAAACTGGTGTGATTAAAAACAAAATTTCATATTCAGAATTTACAATAAAATATAACTCTTTTCTTGAGAAATGCATATGTCTTGAAGGCATCCATATAAATTTCTAACTTCAAGAGATCTATTTTAATTTGGCAGCGACTACATAACTTTTCTGAATTCTGAGCTGTAATTTAAAATGGCAACAAATACACAATTTTTCTGAATACTGAGCTATAATTTAAAATGGAAATGAATACAAAAATCCCAAATTTCTGGGCTGAAAATGAAATGGCAGCAAAGCAAAGAGATTCAAGCTAGACCACATCATGAAACTTCAACGAATTTGTCAAATTTAATTCTGAATTACAACTGTTCAACATGGATTTTTAAAACATTCAAAATCTAATCTTACTACATTAACAACTTCATAAATAAAATACCGGAACCAATGAAGATAGAGAGTTGATGATGTTTGTCAACGACTTGTGCTCCTTCTTTACTCCAACTTGCTAATTACAGAGACTTCACTAGTACCTTCCAGCCAATGCTAGGGTGATCCAGGTGGATATCGGTGGCCACCCACCTTTTTCAACTGGTTCAAAACAGTTTTCTGGCAATTTTGACAATTTACTATTTTTAGTAGGTTTTAACTTCTGGGGCCATTTTGAAGGCCTAAATGAAGGTTTTTCGAGATCGAGGTTCTAAATAATAGTCAAAGGCATGTTTGATCCCTCAAAATGAATCTCCTTAACGATACCTTTCCAACGAGCTATCATAAGCCTAAAACGGAGATCGTGTGCAAAAGTTACGACCCCGGGGAGTTGATGTACTAACTTACCCAAACGGGGCCCGCATGAATTTTGGCGCTTCATCTCCTAGGGTTAGGTTTTTGAATGTCTAGGGTTTTTGGCATTACTGTTTATTGTAAAAAGGCCTTCAGAGCCTCATTGTAATCATCTTCTTGTGAACGCGAGTAGTCGTCACATCTCTTCTCAGAGATAAGTTGTCACCATTCTAGTGAGTCTATCACTCTGTATTTTTACAGTCTCTATACATTTCTTTCATTGATAGAAATCATGTATTATTGTATATCTGTGCTTATGGTTGCATCTCTGATACATTTTTGTTATCTTATTGAATATCTGTGATATCTCTATGCATTTCTTTATTATATCTCCGATCTCATTTCGTGCTGAAAAGACTCTGGATCAGTGGTATTAGAGCAGGCTGCTCTTAATCATTCTTTCAGTGCATGTCCCCAACGAGGTTCGAGTATAGAAAGTTGGGTCTCGAGCTTGTCTCTCTTGAAGACAATCTCTCTCGCACACCCAAGAAACCCTCAATGGCGGAAGAAAAAAAAAAAGACAGAGCAGACGATCCTATCAATTTGTTGCTTGAGCAAGCTCTCACGCGACAGAGGGATGAAATGATGGAGAATTTTGCTCACATCCTTAAACGCCTACTGATAGAATCAGGTGCATCTTCATCAAGCAACCACTTTGGAGGCACCTCACCTTTCAAGGTACAAGTTAGTTTTGATATTCCTGTATTTGAATGACAGATAGATGCAGAAGCCCTAGAAAAATGGTTAACTCTACTAGAAGATTATTTCTCTGTTCACAATTTTTCCGACAAAGAAAAGATCACCTTCTCACTCCTTAAAGCTCTCCCTCATGTCAAACATTGGTGGGAAACTTACTGGGAGCAAAGTTCCACAGAGGAGTCTGGAATATATGGGGTTGATCCCACTTGGGATTTTTTTGCGGATGCGGTAAAGGAACAATATTACCTTGTTGGCAACTATGAGGACCAATACATGAGATGGACCACACTGCAGCAAGAGAGGGGCCAAGCAATTCTATAGTTCACCAATACCTTCCATACCTTGCACACCAAGCTGGGTATCAAAGACTCCGAGCAACATTTGGTTCTGAAATACCGTGGGGCTCTATACAGATACATCCATACTGAAATGGATTTTCTGGACATCTCATCACTTGGTGCTGCTTATCGATATGCTGTTAAAATTGAGCAGAAATTTAAACACCAGAACAAATGGGAATTCAGGTTTGCAAATCTGCAACAACCAAAGTATGACAAAGATGGACCTAACAAACAGTCTCCCGAAACTAGTCCAAGACACAGGAAAAAAATGGTCACGGGAAGACAAAGAAGGACACCGAAAAATGGTGTGATTTCCACAAAAGCCCTTGGCACAACATCGATGAATGTCACTCAAAATAGTCATTGGTGGCCGAGATCAAATACAAGGAGTTGAATCCTGATTCAGAATATGATTCTGAAAATACTGGTAAATGACAGATCATTGACGCAGACCCCACTGCTATTGTCGCGACCGCAACAATTCAACCAGAAGAACTAATAGATCCTGAAGAGGGGGAGCGCCTTTTTCATTCACAGATGTGGGTGAAGGGGACCCCACTGCATTTTATTGTTGATAGCAGAAGCCAGAAAAACTTCATCTCAACAGAGGTCGTCAAATAGTTGGGATTGTCAACAACACCACACCCGCAACAATACAATATCGGGTGGCTTCGGCAAGGACGAAATCTTCGTGTCAGCCAACAGTGTCGATTGTCATACGACATCCAACCCTTCAAGGATAAGGTATTATGTGATGTTTCCCCACTGGATGTCTATGATGTTCTCTTGGGCCAGCCATATATGTGGAGACGCCATGTTGTTTATGAGTCTCGACCCCGTAGTGTCATTGTTACTTTGGGGGGTCATCTCTACAGAATACCAGAGGTCATTCCAACTATTGTTGCACCTAAAAAGTGTTGCAAGGTACTATCTCATACTACAAAATTCAGCTTCTTCACAATCTGTTTAAAAGGGGGACAGAAGGACACTGCAACCACTACAGCATCGCCCCCTGCACCTTCTATCCAACAGAAGTAGGTCGAAAAGGTTGCAGTAAAGAAAAAAGATTCCTTCTGCACACCTTCCTCTCATGTAGCTCGACTTGTTGAATAGCTTCAGCTTCAATAGGTTCATGACAGACTTCCACAAACTAAGTAGCGCGACGTCTCCAACAATACAAGCAGCTCACCAAGATGCAGATCCAACAAATGCTTTTCCCTCTCCCCCGAGAACTCAACGCAATGGAGACCATTGCTTCCTAAGGAGGGATGATTGATCCAGGTGGATATCGGTGGCCACCCACCTTTTCCGACTGGCTCAAAATAGTTTTCTGACAATTTTGACAATTTACTATTTTTAACAGGTTTTAACTTCCGGGGCCATTTTGAGGGCCTAAATGAAGGTTTTTTGAGATTGAGGTTATTAATGATAGCCAAAGGCATGAATGAGCCCCCAAAATGAATATCCTCGATGACACCTTTCCAACAATCTATCATACGCCTAAAACGGAGATCGTATGCAAAAGTTACGACCCCGAGAAGTTGATATACTAACTTATCCAAACGGGGCCCACATGACTTTTGGCGCTTCATCTCCTAGGGTTGGGTTTTTGGATGTCTAGGGTTTTTGGTATTCTTGTTTATTGTAAAAAGGCCTTCAGATCCTCATTGTAATCATCTTCTTGTGAATGCGAGTAGCCATCACATCTCTTCTCAGAGATAAACTGCCACCATTCTAGCGAGTCTTTCACTCTGTATTTTTACAGTCTCTATACATTTATTTCATTAATAGAAATCATGTATTACTGTATATATGTGCTTATGTTGCATCTTTGATACATTTCTGTTATATTATTGAATGTTTGTGATATCTCTGTGCATTTATTTATTATATCTCCGAGCTCATTTCGTGCCAAAAAGAATCCAGATCATAGGTGTACTCTTCTTCCTCCTTATCCCCTTGATCCGCAAAGGGGCCACACACAAGAAACTGAAAATAATAGCTCCAAGGCTTGCTTCGCAAGGTAGAGCTTCCACTTTTTCTACAAGCTTGGTATCCCAACTCTCACAAGTAAAACACAATCAAAACAATTTTGGCAGCATAACCTTAATGGTTTTGGTCCCAACGAACGGTCCATACCTAACCGAATCAACCTCTGTTGGATCAAATATTCTCGTTGATCTGGAGTCATCGTCATCAAACCCTTGCCTGACTTCGCCACTCAAATATCCCGACGACTCCACTCTTCGACGAACGATTGAGATCTACTCTCCATGTCAAATCCGACTAAGAATCATTCCGAACCAAAGCACAAATATTCCTTAGGGCGATAGCCTGATTTAGGAATTATTCAATTCATGGGTTCTATTAGATTCATATTCTAAGGTTTTACCTGGTCTCCAAAGTTCAAAAACTACTATAATACCACTAAGGATTTCAGACTTCATCGAAGGTGAAATTATTGCATATCTTGCAAGATTTCCACTTAGGTATGAGAGGTTCCCTTAGAGAATAATTCCTTTTTAATCCATACAGGGACCTCCCAACTACTAGGGCAATCCAACCTTCCTCAATGATTTTTTTTTTCCATATACTATAAACTTTCCTCTCAATACTTGTAATATCCTTAGGGATATAGACTACCCATACTTTACTTAGTTTTAGTAGTAACATCAAATCTAAAGTGAAAGAAAACATTCATATTCCATTCTACTAAGGAATTCAACTAATTCATACATTTTTTTCACATTCATTAGTCAAACAAGAAAACAACATATTTACAACATTAAACATTCATCAAACAAGCCAGGTCAAACACTTATTTGTTTGGTGAATGTAATAACCATATAACTGAATGAGTGGGGATGCCTTTCCTCCCAACCTTAGGCAATGTTGTATAGTACCTTCCTACAACATGCCACCCCCGTGCCAAGCCATGATACCCTAAGGGAAACAATTCAGTTGGCTCTCAAGTTTAGAATGATCTAGGAAGGTTACTCCCCTTTCTCTACTGACAAAACATAAGTTTTCCCCTTCCCCTTGATCCCAGGGATTCCATAGGTTTATCAAGTACCTTCTCTACTAGATTTCCTCTGCACAGGGGAGCCCCTTCTCTGTTATATAGTCCCTCAACAATATCCATTTATTAGTGTGAGTTTATATCCAGTAAGTACCAAGATGCAACCCTCTGTTGCTTTAATATGGATTTGGGTCTTCTATGTTTCAAGGTGATCATTAATATTTTGGGATATCTTTCTATTTTCCTCAAGAACATCTTTCCTAATTATTATTCCTTCTGACTTGTGCCAATGAACACCTCTATTCACTGCACCATCCCTCTATGAGTATGACACTCACTTGATCTTCCTCGAGTTATCTCTTCTCACATTTTATTCATGCGCTAGTCTCTACACACCTGTCGTGCTTGTTTCCTTTATTCACCATTGATCTCACACACACCCTTCCACCAAACAATGTTCCCATGTCTTTTAACCTTTGGTCTCATCTTCCCCATTTCCTCGGGGTTCCCGTGACTTATCCTAGATGTGACCTACTATCTTAGGTTCAAATTCCTAAAGGGAAAAATCTGTGGGAGTGTTATTCATAAGGTCATTTAGTTGACCCCTTTTTATTCTCAAGAGATTAGGACTATCAATAGTATTAATTGCCTCAACCATCAGTCTCGTTGCTTCATAATCAATTCACTTGGATTCATGTAGGTTCAAGTACACTGGTAGGTGATGCAATAAATGTTTCTAGGTGTAGGTTGGAATGTTGAGCAAGATTTATTTTTTTCTCATTGAATCTTCTTGACGCAACCTGCCCTCGGCAGCAAGCCGCTCTCACCAGGACCTTCTGTACCTTGGCCTGAAGAGTCGAAGACTCTTCCAACTCTTCTCGGGAATTTCTTCTACCCACAACAACTCCTTCTGTGATCTTCCCCTCGCTTATCGGGAGATCGAAACTCGCGAGTTCGCGAGTTCAACGTTCACAATATCAGGTCTTTCACTTCCCCGAAACCCGACGATCAAAAGGTCAACACTTTGTATGTTGGGGATTTCCCTATCGGGAAATCGCTATCCGCGATGTCAACAACTCGAACTGACAATCCCCGATGCCCGATGTGCCGATCTCCGACGCACGTGTGGACTTGGACCTTCCACCTTCGAACTCCAGTACGGCGACACCTGCACTTCACTAAAACCTCGTGGTCCCACTCTGCCACGTCACTTCGGGATTTCGCGGATCGCGAATCCACGATACAAGTTTTTCTGGGTGTCGAAAACCTCAAACGCCGAACCCCGATATACTGGGATCTCTCGACACGCGTCCCGTGGAAATCAACGGCTCCCGTAATTTTGGGAAATCGCTAATCGTGATTTCGACGTGCATGCAACTCTTGTCTTTCCAAACACCGAATGCCGAATCCTGATGGCTTTGACCCTTCCTGTGCCTACGGGTTAGCTTCCGTGCAACTCCTCCATGATCAGACGATCGACGGGGTTTCGCGATCCTCCTCCGCGAACCTCGACTGTCGGCTCTCCTCTTTGGAGATTTTTTCCACTCGAACTTTCTCCCTAGTCTGTTCTCGCAGTGTCACCAGGGAACTATCCCTCCTGAGCTTAAGTCCTCCGACTCCTTCAGAGACGTTTCGCCCACGCTTTTCTCACTCGATCTTCAATAGATCTCAAAGTGTTGAAGTCACACGGACTTAGTGCACTCGCAGCCACCAAATCCCTCGTTCCCTCTGCTCAGGCAAACTGCTGAGATTTCAGGTTCAACCTGCACTTCTCCTGCATGGCTCCCTCAACCCAATTCAACTCCTGGGTAGATGAGAATAAAAGTTCAATTTTCTAGCCTCATCAACGCACTCTTATGCGGATGAATTCAACTGCACTCTATGCATGAATCTCCTGGCTCAGACAAAGAAACAATTAAAACTCATTCTCCTCTCTTTCTCTCACAGATTTCAATTCAACTATGAAACCACATACACAACATATCAAAGCAAGTGCATGACAGAAAACAAACATACATGAGCATAATATCAACACAGAGAAACAACACAAACCATGAAGCTGAATCACAGACTCTCTTCTATTAATTCAATCTATACATGGGTGTTCTGCACAAGTTCTCTGCTCCGCTCTGCTTGCTCCTGGATGAATGATGATACAATGTACAAAGGAAGGTGCCTATATTCCGTTTTCCCTCACAATTCTAAAGCTATCAAATCTACAATTAATTCCTATCTATCTTTACATCAATTCTATTAAATGCCTCAGCTACTAAGGACGTGAGCTTAAAGGCTCAAGGTCCATTACAATGTACAAGTGCGCTTCATCACATCAACGCATTAATTTTTGGCACAACATATCAAGGTGTTTCAAAATTTTGATGCTGGCACTATCCAGCTGTCTTTTCTGCTCCACGCGCTGGCTCGCTTGATGAGTGAGCGATTCTCCTGCATCATAATCCTTGGCTCAAAAGATTTCATGGGCTTCTGTCCATGAGCTCCTGCATAGTCTGCCCATGTTTCTGTATCACTGCCTCAGTCTCCCAGCTGGCATCCTCCACTGGGTGGTTCTTCCATTTTACCAGGTATTCAAAATACTGCTTCCTTTTTCTTTCCCAATCGCTTGTCCAGTATGAACTCCATCTACGAATTTTCTGCTGTCGGCATCTGTTTCTACCACTGGACCACTGGTTCCTTAGTTCCAGCCTCTGTTTCATCAGCCCTGTATGGGTATAAATCCGAAATATTGAATATCGGAGATATCCCGATGCCCCCTGGAAACTCAAGCTCATATGCGTTCTCGCCAAATTTCCTCAGGACTCTGCACGACCCAATTTTCTTCATCTTGAGCTTGTTATATGTTCCCCTCGGGAACCTTTCCTTCCTTAAGTGCGCCAGAACCATGTCCCCAACTTCAAACTGAAGTTGTCTTTTCCGCTGATCGGCTCTGCGCTTATACTCCTGATTTGATTTTATCAGTCGCTGCTTCACCTGTGTGTGAAGTTCTCTCATTGCTTCAGCGAATTCTTCAGCATGAGCGCTGCTAGTTTCAGCCTGTTCTGAATCCCTGAGCTCAGAAACTCCCCTCGGCTGCGTCCCATACAAAATCTGGAATGGGCTTCTCCCTGTACTCCTGTTCACAGAGTCATTGTAAGCAAATTCTGCCTGTGGTAATATCTGGTCCCAACTGCTATGGTGCTCTGTCACCAAGCTTCTCAATAAATCCCCCAGACTTCTATTCACCACCTCGGTTTGGCCATCCGTCTGCGGATGATATGCCGAACTAAATGCCAAATTAGTTCCGAGCTTCTTCCATAGTGTCCTCCAAAAGTGACTTATGAATTTCGTATCCCGATCCAAGACTATGCTTCTTGACAATCCATGCAATCTAACGATTTCTTTGAAAAACAAGTTTGCGATGTGCATCACATCGCTGGACTTCTGACACGGAATGAAATGTGCCATCTTCGAGAACCTGTCCACCACCACAAAGATGGAATCAACTCCCCTCTGCGTTCTTGGCAAACCCAAAACAAAATCCATGCTAATGGCTTCCCATGGCCTTTCGGGTATGGGCAATGAATGATAGAACCCTGTGTTCTGTTTTCGGCCCTTTGAATGTTGACATATCCGACACCTGTCAACAAACCTCTTTACGTCTGCTCACAGGCCTAGCCAATAATATGATTCGCTCAGCTTGGCGAATGTTTTGTCATGTCCAAAATGACCTGCTAATCCACCACTGTGTTTTTCTTTCATCAAATTCTCCCTCATGGAGCAATTTGGTATGCACAATTGATTGCCTTTAAACAACAATCCATCCTGGATCATATATTCCAGCCACTGACTCCGATCCCTGAGAACTGGATTCTTAGCTGCCTCATATGCTTCCCCGAAATCCGCATCACCTGCATACATATCTTTCAGATTTTCAAAACCCAAGGTTTTGACTCTGAACTCCTGCAGCAATAAACATTTCCTGCTCAAAGCATTAGCCACCTTGTTAGCAGTTCCTAAAATGTGTTTGATCACAAACGTAAAATTTTGCATGTACTCTACCCATTTTGCATGCTTCTAGTTCAACTTATCCTGTTGACTCACAAACTGCAATGCATGATTATCGCTGTACAAAACGAACTCCTTGGGTATCAAGTAATGCCTCCACTTTTTCAATGCCTGTATGATGGCATAAAACTCTTTGTCATATGTGGAGTATTTCAACTTTTCATCATCCAGCTTCTCACTGTAATATGCTACAGGTCTGTCATCCTAACGTAAGACCCCTCCAACAACATATCCACTGGCATCACATTTCACCTGGAAGGTTTTCTGAAAATCAGGCAACACCAGAATTGGTTGCTCTGTGATCTTTCGCTTCAACAGATTGAAGCTTCTCTCAGCATCTGCTTTCCAATGAAAAACTTTATGTCGTTTCTTCACGGTGTCCATCATTGCGACGCTAATTCCACTAAAATTCCGAATGAATTTCCTGTAGAAACTAGCTAAACCGTGGAAACTCCTCACCTCGAAAACATTTCTCGGCGATGGCCAATTCTTGATTACTTCCACCTTCTCAGGATCCATTTTCAATTCATTCGCCGAAATCACAAAACCCAAATAAATGAGTTCTGTCTGCATGAATGAGCACTTCTTCAAATTGATCAGCAACTTCTCTTGCTGTAGCTTCCTCATCACAATGGCTAAATGTCTCATGTGTTCAACCTTTGTCTTGCTGAAAATCAGTATGTCATCCAAATATATGACCACAAATTTGCCAATGAATTCCCTCAGGACTTCATTCATCAGCCTCATGAATGTGCTCGGTGCATTTGTCAAACCAAATGGCATGACCAGCCATTCGTACAAACCCTCGTTTGTTTTGAATGCTGTCTTCCATTCATCCCCCTCTCTCATCCGGATCTGATGGTATCCGCTCTTGAGATCAATCTTCGAAAAATAATTTACCCCACTCATGCAATCCATCAGATCATCCATTATCGACAGTGGAAATCTGTATCTGATGGTGATTTTGTTTATCACCCTGGAGTCTGTACACATTCTCCAGCCTCCATCCTTCTTCGGACTTAGTACTGTCGGAACAACACATGGACTGAGACTCTCCCTAACTAGTCCTTTGTGCAGTAGATCCTGAACCTGCCTTTTGACTTCCTCGTTCTCCTCAGGTGTCAATCTGTACGCAGCTTTATTCGGTAAACTTGCTCTGGGTATGAGATCGATATGTTGACTCACACTCCGCATCGGTGGCAAAAAACGAGTTATTTCGTCCACGATGATATCAGCGAACTCTCCCAGCAGTTCCTGAATCTCCTCCGGCAAGTCGTCCACTCTTGTGCTTGTCAGAACAATTCTCGGCTTCTTGACAACAAAGAATTGTGGATCTT
>JASDQU010738860.1:97833-114477 GCA_032191745.1 Picea mariana
CTTTTATCGGAAGCAATGTATGCGACCTCCCATCCTTCTCCAAGGTGTATGTGTTCATCCTCCCGTCATGAACAACATTTAGGTCATACTGCCATGGTCTACCCAATAATACATGGCAGACATCCATGGGAATAACATCACACAGAATTTTATCCCTATATTCACCCATTTTAAATTCAACCAAGCATTGTTTCGTAACACATACCTGGTGTCCTTTCTGCAGCCATGACACTTTGTATGGACTCGGGTGATCTGTCGTCTCCAGCTCCAGTTTTTCCACCATCTCGGTCGAAACGAGATTATCGGTGCTTCCGCTGTCCACTATGACCTTGCATTTCTAGCCCTTGGTCTTGCAAGTCGTTCTGAACAGTCTAGTTCTCTGAGCTGTGTCCTCCACCTCTTGCTCAGGTGTCAAGAGAACTTTGTGTACCGTCAGTGACTTCCCACTTCCGATGTCTTCATCTTCAACATCACGCCTCTGCACCTCTGTGATGTGAGATTCTCCTCTGTCCATCTTCCTGTCTGGACAATCCATGGCTTTATGTCCATCCTTCCGACATGTAAAACATGTGATGATTCCTCCTCGACCTCGTCCTCTACCTCTGGTACGAGGAATTGTGTTCACGTCAACATATCCGCCACCCTGATTTGTATGCTGCCTCCTCGACTCAGCATATTGCTGCCTCTGTTCAGTTTGTGGCTGCCTCTGTTGTGAGGTTCCACCTCTCTCCAGCTTACCCTGAGGTCTCTGCCATTCCTCCTTGGGCTTCTGAGTTCTTTCTTGGGCAACCGATTTGCCTCTGGGTTGACTCCTGCCTCGCCCTCGCTGACCTTGCTTGCGGCTCAGCTTTTCTTCGTCTTTTAGAGTCATATGGTACGCATCCTCAACTGTTTGGATGGTAACCATGCTCAATTCATTCTGAATATCGTACCTCAAACCATTCAGGTATCTTGCCACCTTCTCATCATCACTCTCCCGATGACCTTCTCTGATGTTGAGTCGGTAAAACTCCTCGGTGTACTCCTTCACCGTCATCAGTTTCTGTCTCAGGTTCTGCATTCGCCTGAACAGAGTGATCTGGTAATCTCTGGGGATGAACTTCGCCTTCATCTTAGCGATCATCCGATCCCAACTCTTAATCTTCTGTTTTCCTTTGCAGCGCCTATCCGCCTACAACTCATCCCACCATAAGGCTACATGCCCTCTCAACTTAGTGACAACGTGCCTTACCTTCTTGTCCTCTTTGATGTCCTCATAATCAAAGTAGGTGTCAAGTGCTCGGATCCAATCCAGCAACTCTTCTGCATTCAGACTTCCCTCATAGACGGGAATTTCCATCTTGCTCTTTAAGCTCATTCTGGAAATGGCTCTAATCAATCGTTCGGTCGATGCATCCTCTGCTGAGACCTCTTCTGCATCGTGTCCAGCTTCCTCTTCGACCTCGGAGTCACTAAGGTCTCCAGCACTAGCTCCACGTCTCTGCGCAGTCTCCATCTCCTCAAGCCTTGCTCGGAGATCTCTCATCTGGCGCTCCATCTCTGGGTTTCCTGCCGGCCTTCCTCTTCTTCGGGCATCCCTGTCTTCATAATCAGGTGACTGTCTCTCTCTTCTGGGCGGCATAATGAATCTCTGTCTCTACTACAGAGAGCAAAGATACTCTTGCTCTGATACCACTCTTAACGCAACCTGCCCTCGACAACAAGCCACTCTCACCAGGACCTTCTGTACCTTGGCCTGAAGAGTCGAAGACTCTTCCAACTCCTCTCGGTAGTTTCTTCTACCCACAACAACTCCTTCTGTGATCTTCCCCTCGCTTATCGGGAGATCGAAACTCGTGAGTTCACGAGTTCAACGTTCACAATATCGGGTCTTTCACTTCCCCGAAACCCAATGATCAAAAGCTCAACACTTTGTATGTCGGGGATTTCCCTATCGGGAAATCGCTATCCGCGATGTCAACAACTCGAAATGACAATCCCCGATGCCCGATGTGCCGATCTCCGACGCACGTGTGGACTTGGACCTTCTGCCTTCGAACTCCAGTACAACGACACATGTACTTCACTAAAACCTCGTGGTCCCACTCTACCACGTCACTTCAGGATTTCGCGGATCGTGAATCCACGATACAAGTTTTTCTGGGTGTCGAAAACCTCGAACGTCGAACCCCAATATACTGGGATCTCTCGACACGCATCTCGTGGAAATCAACGGCTCCCGTAATTTCGGGAAATTGCTAATCGCGATTTCGACGTGCATGCAACTCTTGTCTCGCTAAACGCCGAACGTCGAATCCCGATGGATTTGACCCTTCCTGTGCCTACGGGTTAGCTTCCGCGTAGCTTTTCCATGATCAGACGATTGACGGGGTTTCGTGATCCTCCTCCGCGAACCTCGACCGTCGGCTCTCCTCTTTGGAGATTTTTTCCACTCGAACCTTTTCCCTGGTCTATTCTCATAGTGTCACCAGGGAACTATCCATCCTGAGCTTAAGTCCTCCGACTCCTTCAGAGACTTTTCGCCCACGCTTTTCTCACTTGATCTTCAACAGCTCTCAAAGTGTTGAAGTCACACGGACTCAGTGCACTCGCAACCACCAAATCCTTGGTTCCCTCTGCTCAGGCAAACTGCTGAGATTTCAGGTTCAACCTGCACTTCTCCTGCACGGCTCCCTCAACCCAATTCAACTCCTGGGTATATGAGAATAAAAGTTCAACTGTCTATCCTCATCAACACACTCTTATGCGAATGAATTCAACTGCACTCTATGCAGGAATCTCCTGGCTCAGACAGAGAAACAATTAAAACTCATTCTCCTCTCTTTCTCTCACAGATTTCAATTCAACTATGAAACCACATACACAACATATCAAAGCAAGTGCATGACAGAAAACAAACATACATGAGCATAATATCAACACAAAGAAACAACACAAACCATGAATCTGAATCACAGACTCTCTTCTATTAATTCAATTTGTACATGGGTGTTCTGCACAAGTTCTTTGCTCCGCTCTACTTGCTCCTGGATGAATGATGATACAATGTACAAAGGAGGGTGCCTATATTCCATTTTCCCTCACAATTCTAAATCTATCAAATCTACAATTAATTCCTATCTATCTTTACATCAATTCTATTAAATTTCTCAGCTACTAAGGACGTGAGCTTAAAGGCTCAAGGTCCATTACAATGTACAAGTGCGCTTCATCACATCAACGCATTAATGTTTGGCGCAACATATCAAGGTGTTTCAAAATTTTGATGCGGGCACTATCCAGCTGTCTTTTCTGCTCCACGCGCTGGCTCGCTTGATGAGTGATCGATGCTCCTACATCACTTCTTCATTCCCCCTCACCAGTCCACCTCACCCATTCCACTTCATCAATTCCCACTTGTGATATCACGGCTAGTACTTTAAAGGATTTTCACTCTCAATCAACTATTTGGTGTTTTTAAATAATCAAAACATAATTACAAGCTTCATAAGCACATTATATGAAGTATTAACATAATTACAATCATGGGGGAAAACATGGTGTTACCGAAGATTGAACTTTTGGAGGCTTCTAGTAGTGGAGAGTGAATTGGGGATCATTGAGTTTGCATTCATTGTACATTAGTAAATTTTGGCACGCATTTCCCTTTAGTTCTATGCATTTTTTATTTTGAGCACACATTTTCGTTATGTACTATGGGTATGATCTGTCATTTTTTAGTACATAGATGCTTATTCTTAATACATGGACGATATATTTTTTGCAATATAAATTTTATGCGATAATTTTACGTCAATGCAAATCAGGTTTTATGTACATACATTTTCATAGTAGGAACCCTTTAATTTGTATTAGAACAAATTTGTGTAGACTATCTTAGAAATATGCCATATAAAAAGAAGAATATTCATATAAAATGACATAATGTTAGGGACTTAACCTCCCTAACCCTGCACATAGATATAATAATATATTTTCCATGTAATAAAGGCCTACATAATAATGTGAAAAATTCTAACGTAAGAAGAATTAATAGAAGCTTCTGCTTCTAGAAAGATCTTCCTCTAAAATGTTCTTTGAAAGATAGAATTAGTATAAATAGGAGTAGAAGGAACGATAAAGTTTTGTCTTGAGAGTTACTGTAATAGAGCTCTGCTCTATTGGAGGTTGGCCCCTCAAAGAGTCAAGTGAACTTGGATTTATATCAATAAAGGTATCATTGTTGGTGTTGTTATTCTCTATATTTTGTTCTTTCACTAGTATTTGTTGCAATATTTCTATTTCTGCTTATTATAATAATCTGGTACCTTACAAGTGGTATCGATGCTCTTTCCTGCGCATAAATTGTGGGAATTTGTTTTCTAGGGTAGAGACATGTATTGATGTTGTCTTTAAATAACACATATATGTCATTCAATGGGTAAAACTATAGCTGGGTAAGACTACATGTAGGAAATATAGACGATTTCATGGGTTTACTAAAAACAAATGTTTCACCTTGTTGGAAACCTTCGTAATGCCTGTTGTTACCCCTTCGAGTAGTACCACATCAAATAGAATTTTTACATGACCATCACTCCCACATACATTTAGCTATATAGGGAGTCCCCTAGGTCTCCTCAAACCATCTCTAGATCAACCGATAATTTTTTTGATTGCTATAGTGACATTGCGAACAACATCCAGGAAGATACTCTCAAGTGCCTAGATAATTAGGTAGTATGATTGAGCCTCCTTAGTTGGTTCCCTGAGATATTGGGTTGAGTACTATTGTTTGACCCCATACATATATTAGAGATCTATAGCACAGGAAAAACCCTTATCTATAGGAAACCTAACAACACTAATCCTTGGGAACATAACAAACAAAAAATAAACATAAGGGAATTTTTCCACGCAATCCTTTCTCTTGCATCATGGTTGTGAAATTCCTACAAAATTTTCCCTGTTAACAAATTGGGAATTCTTTCACTGTAGTATTCATCAGGATAAAGTATAAATATGTAGGAGAAAAAAAACCAAATAATATAGGGGTCCTACTAGAACTCTTATTTGAGACCTATCCCATTATATTCCTCTCATCTCCTTGATCGTAGTGGTACCCATCACTTGTAATCCTTTTTTTTTTTTATCTGTGGACCCTCCCACCCTTCTCGACACCTTTATTTTCCACCTATCCCATTGGATTCTTCTATTCACCCTATCCACTATAATTTCCCTCATATATAACCCTTTTTTATGTGTGGACCCACCTACCCACTATTTTCTTTTGCCAAAATGGATCTCACCCAAGTATCATATGTTTTCTAACAACATGGGCAGTTGTGAAATTGTGCTCAATGTTGAATGGTTAAACACTCTTGATCCCATCCTTGTGGATTTTAAGGGCCTAACCATGCAATTCTAATAGGATGGAAAATAATATAAATTCCAAGGAATCACAACAAGATCACCTAATATCATCAGTTCCCACCAAATGGAAAAGCTACTCAAAAAAGGTCATTCTGGCATTATTTCCTAACAACATTCTATTCACGTCATTGAGACACCCTTTGTGCACCCTAACCTCCAATATATACTCTCCCAAAACCAAGATATTTTTAACAATCCCCATGGACTACCCCCTTCCTATGGCGTCCATGATCATTCCATTCCTCTAGTACCAGAAAGTCTTCCTCCCAATGTTCGCTCTTATCTCCGTCCCTTTTCCAATAAAAATAAAATTGAGAAAATTGTTCAAGAATTTCTAGAATCAGGTGTTATACATCCGAGTAATAGTCCCTATTCTTCTCTGGTCTCCATGGTACTCAATAAATAAGGAACTTGGCGCATGTATACAGATTTTCGTGCCCTAAAAAAACTCATAATCAAAGACACATTTCACATTCATTTCATTGATTCCATTTTAGATGAATTGAGTGATTCTCAATACTTTAACAAAATTTATATTCGTTATGGATACCACCATATATTTATGAAAGAGGAATACATCCTGAAGACTACATTTAGAACTCATGAGGGTCACTATGATTTCTTGGTCATGCTCTTTGACTTGTGTAATACCCCCTCCACTTTTCAAATTCTCATGAATCATGTCTTCTGTCCTTTCCTCCATCATTTTGTATTAGTTTTCTTTGATGATATTATCATCTACTCCATTCCATTTACGTCATTGAGACACCCTTTGTGCACCCTAACCTCCAATATATACTCTCCCAACACTAAGATATTTTTAACAATCCCCATGGACTACCCCCTTCCTGTGGCGTCCATGATCATTCCATTCCTCTAGTACCAGGAAGTCTTCCTCCCAATGTTCACTCTTATCTCCGTCCCTTTTCGAATAAAAATAAAATTGAGAAAATTGTTCAAGAATTTCTAGAAGCAGGTGTTATACATCCGAGTAATAGTCCCTATTCTTCTCTGGTCTCCATGGTACTCAATAAATAAGGAACTTGGCGCATGTATACAGATTTTCATGCCCTAAAAAAACTCATAATCAAAGACACATTTCACATTCATTTCATTGATTCCATTTTAGATGAATTGAGTGATTCTCAATACTTTAACAAAATTTATATTCGTTATGGATACCACCATATATTTATGAAAGATGAATACATTCTGAAGACTACATTTAGAACTCATGAGGATCACTATGATTTCTTGGTCATGCTCTTTGACTTGTGTAATTCCCCCTCCACTTTTCAAATTCTCATGAATCATGTCTTTTGTGCTTTCCTCCATCATTTTGTATTAGTTTTCTTTGATGATATTATCATCTATAGTAAAATTTGGCAATCCCAATTCACCCATATGGATCAAGTTCTCCATGTACTATCTAAGCACAAACTTTTTCTCTAACAATGTAAATGTGATTTTGGAGTCTTTGATGTTGGGTACCTAGGTAATATTGTTGGAAAGGATGGTGTATGGGTGGAACCTATGAAAATTGAAGCTATAAAGGATTGGGCTTTCCCTAAAACTATTAAAATCTTGCATGGTTTCCTAGGTTTAACGTGATGTTATCACAAGTTTGTTCGGAATTTTGGAAAAATTGTAGCTCCTCTCACTGCTCTCCTTAAAAATAATGCTTTCAATTGGAATTCAACAACTAATCAATCCTTTCAATCCTTGAAGGATGATATATGCCCAAATCCTATCCTGGAACTACCAAACTTCACCAAGACATTTTTCCTGGAATGCCATGCATCAGTCAAAGAAATTGGGGCAATCCTCATGCAAGATGGCCAACCTTTGGATTTGAATAGAAAAAAACTATTAGAGAAAAATTTGGTCCAATCAACCTATGAAAATGAAATGTTGGATATTCTGCATGCATTGGATATGTGACATCCTTATCTATTTGGGCAACACTTCCAAATTAAAATTGATCATAGTAGCCTCAAGTATTTTCTGAAACAAAGAATTTCCTACCCAGAGAAAAAAAAAATGGGTGACCAAGATTTTTGGATATGATTATGAGATCATCTACAAGAAGGGAAAATAAAATGTGGTTGTTGATTCTATTTCAATGAAATATGAAGAAGAAGGGTCCCTATTTTCCCTCTTAGTCATTGTAGCAGACTGGATTTAGGCCGTTCACCAGGAATGGTTGCAATACCCCAAAATTTTTAGCCTAATCGAAAAACTGCAACATGATCCTCAGGCTTCTCTAAGGTAATCTTGGAACAATGAAGAGCTTCACTATAAATGTCACCTATATTTAAGAGAACAATTGAACCTTAAATCTACGGTACTCTCTGAGTTTCATGCTTCACCCACACCTAGGAATTTAAGGTTTACCAAATTCTATGAATGGGTCAAACATCATTTTTTTTCTGGGATGGTATGAAACATGAAATCCACACCTTTGTGGATGAATGTGATACTTTTCAACGGCGAATCAATGCAATAAGGTAGAAATAGCCAAATATCCATGAACACTCCAATCACTCTCGATTCCACCTACTATTTGGAGGGATATTTCTATGGATTGCATTGTTGGCTTACCTTAATTGGGAAATAAGCCAGTGATCATGATGGTAGTAGATCATATTTACAAATATTCTCATTTTTGTGCTCTTCAACACCCATTCACCACATCCAAAGTGTCTCAATGTTTTATGGATAATATATTCAAACTCCATGGAATGCCTTAGTCTGTTGTATCTGATCAGGACCCAAATTTCACCAACAAATTTTGGCAAGAAGTTTTCAGGCTCCAGTGAACCCAATATCATCTCAACATTGCCTATCATCCCCAAAATGATGGACAAAATGAGGATGTCAACAAGTGTTTGGAAACGTATTTGTAGTGTTTTGTGTATGACATATAAAATGTCTAGGTCCATTGGTTACCCCTAGTTTAATGGTGGTACAAGAAATCTTACCATACTGTCAGTCACATGACTCCCTTTGAAGCAATCTAAGGGAAAAATCCACCGTCGGTTCTCTCATACATACCAGGTGTATCAAAGGTTTGGGAGGTTGAAAAAAATATTACAGTGTGAGAAGCCATTCTTCGTACCCTCAAATAAAATTTGGTCTTGACTTAGAATAACATGAATCAACAAGAAAATCAACATTGTTTCGAATGTCAATTCATTGAAGGGGACTAGGTATTTCTTCATCTGCAACCTTATAAGTATAATTCACTCAAATTTGAATATTGTCAAAAATTTTCCCCCAAATTTTATGGTCCTTATACAATTCTCAAGTGAGTGGGGCCCATGGCCTATCGATTATCTCTTCCTAGTCACTCTATGATCCATTCTTCTTTTCATGTCTCATGATTAAAGAAGGTGATTGGAACTAATTTCTAAACTCAAACCAGTCTCCCTGTGTTGGATGAAAAATGTTTCATTTGATTGCAGCCACAAGCAATCTTGGACTGTCACGAGCGTCATCTCCATCAATGCACCATCAAGGAAGTGTTATTTCAGTGGAAGGATACACCTCCAGAAGATGCCACCTATGAGCCAACTACCATTCTACAACAATTTCCTCATCTTAGGCCTTAAGGACAAGACTATTTTTCAGGGGGGGTATGTTAGGGACTTAACCTCCCTAATCCCTCACGTAGGTAGAATAATATATTTTCCATGCAATAAAGGAAAACATTATTTAATAAGCCCTATTTAATAATGTGAACAAGTCTAATGTAAGAAAACTTAATAGAATCTTACACTTCTAGAAATATTTTTCTCTAGAATGTTCTTTAGAAGATAGAATTAGTATAAATAGAAGTAGAAGACATGAGAAAGTCCCATCTTGAGAATTATTGTAATAGAGTTTTACTTTGCTGAAGTTTCCCCCCTCAAAGAGGTAAGTGAACTTGGATTTTTACAAATAAAAGTATCATTGTGGGTTTGTTATTCTCTATATTTTGTTATTTTGTTGGTATTTACTGCAATATTTTTGTTTCTCCTTATTATAATAAACATGATACCTTACACATAAACATAAAAGATTCAAATAAACTGACATAAACAAATAATATTCACAATTTCTATTCTTGATCCATTTCACTCTATTCTAGATTTGTGAATCTTATATGTATTGTTGTTTCCATTAAATTGTAAAGAAATATTTATTCCTTCCTTATGTGTCATAGTTACTTTTATATGTTTCATAGTTACAATTTTTTTCCTAGACCCTGATCCTTTTAAACTAGAGGGAACCTTTAAACATTTTATTAAAAGATTAAATAAATAAAGACTTAAATGTTTTGATAAAAAAATTGCAGTATGCATGATCTAATCCACACACACAACAAGAATAATTTGAGTTTATAAGTATAATTTTATACATTTCATAACTCCCAACCATTTTCCAAATCTTGCGAACCTTTCTTTCCTTGAAACCCTAAACTTTACACAACCTCCTTACCCTAAACCTACTAGAATTTTGGAACATGGTAACCATGTTATAAGGTGATCACATTATGGAATCAATGTAATTAGATGCTTGTTATTTTTCATCCCTGGTATCTATGACGTTATGACATATGCATAGTGTTGGCATTTAACCGCCTTCAAAACATAAAATATATAACTAGAGATTATTCTCTAACTGATTTCGAGATTTTTTATGTTGTTATAAATAGAGATACAAATAAATATAATTTTGTCATACCATATTTTCACTTTTGGGCCTAATACATTCTATATATTTTATGATCTTGAACCATTAATCATTCCCTTTCCATTTCTTGCACATTTTCTTTAATTTATAAAATACTAGTTAGAGAGCTTAAGATCTTTCTATAGCTTTTAATTTAGAAATGAGAAGTTGGATACTTTAAGGTATTTCCATGGGTTATATGAGCTTAGATTATTAATTATTATTTTTCCATGTCTTAGCTAAGGGTGCCCCAACATGTGTTTTTTGGACCACTTTGATATTTAGGGTTTTTTTCAGCGACTTGCATTGCAAAAGTTTACAATAGAGGGTTATATTTGCAGATAAATTTCCTGGACAATAATGAAGGGCATGTTGGGCTCTAAAATGGAAACATACATGTATGTGAGGCCACAAAATACAGTTTTGTTGGTACGTTTCTCTTTTATGCACCATAGACCATTTTTGCAGCTGTCCCTCAATGCCATTTGAGTGTGATTTGCAACTCATGATATAATTGAAAATGGGCACTAAATCAAAGAACCATCTAGTCTATTTTATTTTTGACAACATATTTATGCTAGGGCCAACATTTTCCCAATAGTCATACACCTTGACATGGTTTTTTGGATGAATTTTAGATATAGTATTTTGTTTAGTCATTTGCATTTCAAGCATTTGCGTAGGGTTGTCAACTTTGCAAATGAATTCCCCAGACATCAACATCGAGCATGTTAGGCTCCAAAATTCACAAATACACATGTGTGAGTTAATGCAATATAATTTTTCTAATTGGTTTAGATTTTGTGCCCTCATGAACATTTTTTCAGGTGTCCTTGAATTCCATTTATATGGGATTTCCAACTCGCGATAAAATGGAAACAACAATTCAAATCAAAGAACTGTCCAATCCATTGGATTCTAGAAATCATAATTACACTAGGGGTTCCCTTTGTTTTCTAACCACATGTCTTGCATATGTTTTTTGAATGACTTATAGATATAGGGATTTGTTTAGTAACTTTCATAGAAAAAGTTTGTGTTGGGAGTCAACTTTGGAAATCAATTTCTCAGACATTTATGAAGGATGTGTTGGGATACAAAATGGAAAAACAAATGTGTACAAGTTGACATAATCCATTTTCTTTTTATGCCCTTGGCACTATATTTGCATGTACTCGTAAATTACATTTGTATGTGAATAGAAACTCATGATAGAATGGAAATTGGATGCAGATGGACAAGCAATTAATTTCGTTGCGTTCTAGCTTGTAATTACATTAGTGGTACCATTTGTTGACTTCGACAATTAGACATGTGTTTTTTTGGATGAATTCCAAATCTAGGGTTTCATTCCATGACTTCCATTGTAAACGCTTGCATTGGGGGTTCAACTTTGCCAATCAATTCCCTATACATTGATAGAGGTCATGTTGGGATCCAAAATCGAAAAACACATGTGTGTGAGCTGACAAAATCCATTCCTACTAATCTGTTTGGATTTTATACCCCCAAGAACATTTTTACAAGTGTCCTTGAATACCATTTTGATCTGAGTTGCAACTTGCGATAAAATGGAAATAAACCATTGGATAGAAAAATTATAAGTTTTATTAGATTTTGGACAACATAATTACACTAGGGGCACCCTTCCATAGTTAATGAGACAATGAGGCATGTGTTTTTTTGTACAACATCCAGATCTAAGGTTTCGCTTAGTGATTTGCATTGTAAGATTTTACGTTGGGGGGGTTAAAGTTGAAAATAAATACCCCAAACATTAACAAATTATTTGTTGGGCTCTAGAATGGTGAAATACATGAGTGAGAGGTTACCAAAATTATTTTTACTGATCTATTTGTATTTTATACCACTGATACCATTTTTGTAGGTGTCCCTAAATGTCATTTGGATGTGAGCTTTAACTTGTGATAAGATGGAAATCAAACATTGAATGGATGAGATATTAATTCCATTAGATTTTGGAGTTTGTAATTACATTAGGTGCACCCTTTCTTAGCTAAACACATGCATTGATATGTTTTTCTTTGGATAAATTCCATGTATAGGGTTTTATTTAATGAATTGCATTGCAAAAGTTTGCATTGTGGGTTTTTGTTTCGCAAATAAATGCCTCAAACATCAATATAGGTAATGTTGCACTCTATAATGAGAAATATGTGTGTGTGAGGTGAAAAAATCTAGTTCTTATAAAACATTCGGTGTTTATGCCTCTAGGACCATCTTCACAAGTGTCCCTAGATGCCATTTGGATGTAAGTTGCAACTTGTGATAAAATGGAAACTAGGTGTGAAATAGATGAGATACTAGTTTTGTTCAGTGGGCCTAATGGTTATGAAAATGTGTTTCCTCCTTGGATATCATATGTTCAAATTCATATGGGGGTAGGGTATGTACACCTTCGTAGACTTTAGCAGTCAAATTACTACGCGGAGGGGGTCCCTTGTCCCATAAACAAGGGGATATCACACCGATTTGGTGTCTGGCTTGGTTGTGAACTTAAAATTATATTATTATTATGTTAGGGTTATATTTCCTCAACTGGTTACATGCTCAAACATGTGTTTTTCGGATAAATTTCAGATCTAGTGTTTCATTCAATGACTCTCATTGCAAAATTTTGCATTGGGGGTCAACTTTGTAAATTAGAAACCTTGATAATGTGGTAAATAATTTAAATTGACACAAGGCATAAGAACCTATTAGAATATTTTTCTCCTCATTAAACTTCCTGCAAACATATTTCTTACAAAAACACTTTGTCAATCAAAATATAACATAGTGAATATGTATGAGGAAGTAATCTACACATGGAAAAAATAAGTTAATTAGAGAGGATAATGTATACGAATAAGTTAATTTATCCCTAAAAATAATCAATAAAGACAGTGTTACACCTTCTAGTTGGATGTTTCTTCTATTTACAAGTTGGCAATGATTTCTTCAAAGACAAATTGATTTTTGGGCTAATGAAAGTGATCTATACAACAAAGGGTGTTATGCTTTTTCTTTGGGGATGAGAATTATTTTTCGTGAGGTTGGTCAAGCCTTCTAATAAATGGTACTAGATGGAAGGAACAAAATTGCAATAAGGCTTTGACTAAAGTGATAAATGCATCATCAACTACAAGAGATAATACATTTCATTAAAAGATGGATTGTCTATAGGGTGTGGGTATTGCACATCAGTTTGGGGAGGAAAAAACTTGTGCTTAGTATTTATAATGATCTTAAACAACCTTATTCATACAAAAGGAAATGGAAAATAATAAACAATGCTCATCTACAACCAAGAGATAAAGAGGGAGCTTGTTTGGGGTGAAAGAGAAGTGTAGAAAGACAAAATGGTTGCTCAATGGATTTATGAGTCTGAAAATCAATGTGCAAAGGAAATAATTGAGTGTTACAAATAATGATATGAAATTCCAACATTAGAAACATCTAGTCACTACCCTAGAGACTCAAGGGGCAAATTGTTCGATTGGGATGGCAGTTAACACCCCAAGGTTAGCAATTTTTCCCAAGGAGGGAAAATTGTTGTCTTGAGGGGATAAGAGGAACAATCATTGGCGTGGGAAGGATGAAATCCTTTGAGGTTATTTATTTATCCTTATTTGGGAAAATTGTTGGCTTAGAGAGATATCAAGCCTCTCAAGTCAATGATTGGGATTTTCTTGGCCTTTGCAATAAAATATAGCTAGTTTATTAATGATTTTCACTTATCTATAAATTGGTGAATTAACCCACCTAAATATTCAATTAGAAAATTGTTGGGTTGGAGAGCCAATTGGCCTTTGATATCAATGATTTATCCTTCCTTCGACAAATTAGTGGCTTAGAGAGCTAGGAATTATCCAAGGTCAATGATTTGGCCATGCATTCCTCTATCCTTGACTAAATCAAAACACAAATGTTGTATGGGATGAAGCATCTCTAACTTGGTGAATTAAATGAATATCAAACCTCCCTTGTGAATATTATTGAATACAAAGGTTTTTTGATCTATTTCATAGCTCTTTCAGATTGTTAACACATCTATGGTGAGCCATCCAAACTTCCATTCATGTCCATCTTTCCTTGTGCCATGCATTTTCAAGTGAATTATATGATTTTGGTGCTAAACTCATCTTCGATCACCAATCACATGATTAGTGCAAAAAAGAATCCAATATATTGCTTAATGTATCTTTCAAAAGTAATTAGAAGCAATGACAATGAATCTCCTTGTACTTTTGGGTATGAAAATGTGCAAATCACCCAACATTAGAACATAAATATATTAGAAGTAGGGAATAATGATATGATATGATTTCTAGTGAATGGTTAGACTAACCAATTAGCATTCTTCATGATCCTTTCATAAAACAACATGTTTGATAACAAAACGAAATAGCAGTTCTTGTGTAATTGTGGGTCTCTTATTCGAATTTCATCCATTTAATTGTGATTTTAGACCCTATAAACATAAATATAAACTATTCTAGAATTCACATATTCAATTTAGTTGAACATGAAAAATATCCACCAATAATCCCCAAATTCTAAAATTTGATTCTCACACAAAAAAATATTTTTCTGATTATCATAATTTTTCAAGCAACTATTATCAAAGACATGTGATTTTCAATAGGTCTTACTAACACATTGTAAATCACCCCACAAGAAACCACTAGATCATTGTAAATGTGTCCCTAGATATTTAATGCACTAAGGGAGAAAAATTCCTGAAGTCACCATCATGCTTCTAAGTTTTTCTTAGACATCCTAAATGGTATGTTCAAGGATATGAATAACCATGAACAAGCCTTGATATGGTACCTTGATGCTTATGATATAATTTTCTCTCACATTAATGCCCTCTCATAGATCAATCTTGCTATTCCTGCCACTTATCCTCCCATGTTAAATCAATAAATCTTTGGATGAAAACATGCAATACATCTATATGTGGCTCTTGTTATAGACACCTTAATTTCATCACTAAACACTTGCATACCTTACTTATGTCTCCTCACATGCCACATTACTTTAAAAGTGCATATCCTTGTCAACTATTTTTTGAAATTATGATCAACAACATTACATATACAAAGCAAGGGACACCGATAATTACACTAAGAAACCCCTGAAGGGGAAAATCTACATTACATCATAACATTCCTGTGTGTACATTTTATTGTACAAATGGTCCCTTTATATAAGCATAGGTGACCATAACTACTAAGTATTAATTAGGTAATTAGATAACATCATATGCATAACCATCTCCACAATATCTCCTTACATCTCTCAACTCAATCCATGATATCCTCATCCTTGATATATCTCCTTATCCTCATCTTTCACTCATGCATAGACATTAAGCTTGGTCTACTTCATTACAATTGTGCAGTTATATATTTTAGACATTATTCATAATTCACAAGTATGAATTATTCCTTCATACTCCCCCTTAATGAATACTTGTTATTTTAATATGCAATCATCGTCCTCAATCTGTTCAGTTGGTCCTTTGAATTGGTCCATTTTTCATTCCCTTCCTTTTTTTCTCTTTATATTCATCTTCTATCCTCATACCTGGATCTTGTACCAACAAGATATAAATATCATGTGTGTTGAATTCCATATAGAAAAGTTACCATCCAATGGACTACATGGGTCATCAACTGTTGTATCCACCAATTCTCTAGGAAGCTTTTTCTTGTACATGGTTCAACAATAATTCTTCATACCTATACCTGTTACTCCCCCTGCATCATCACCAATCATCATCGTGGATATTCTTTGGATTACGTATACATCCTAGGTTTTGACAGGTTACCCTCAACCATTACATTTCTCAAGTGGTTTCGACTCACCACAAACCATCACATTAAGTTATTTTTGGATGAACATGAACCTTTCTCTATCATTACAAGTGGTTTCAGTTTACCACAAACATACAACAAAAATTCTAGGGGTATACATGCCTCTTGATGGCTTACATCATCATTTCACTCAGGTACATACAATTTCAACTTTCATTTCATGCTAATCTATCCCTTATACAAACATAGGACTAATATCATCCTCATTTCCAACATCAAAACAAAATTATCAAAGATTATATTCAAACTTCTTAGGGATCTCATTTTCTATGCATATCAAATTATTTAACACAAAATACCACTTATTTGTTTTCTACCTTGCTTTGCTTCCTTCTTCTTTCTTCCACTACCTCATTCCTTTCCTTTCTTTGTTGTCTTTGTCCTTTTGTCTTGCCTCTTGCTCCTTTTTCTCACATGTAGGAGCCCATATGGTTCAACTTTCTCTGTCATCTTATTTATCCTTCTTTGGCTGCATCATCTATGTCAAATTATGTGTCTTCTGTCACCAACTTGCTTGAGATATTCATCATGATATTAATCATGTCTTCACCCTATTTGGTCTAGTACTTGATAATTCCTGCAAACATTGTCTAATGTCAGAATGGCCAGTTCCAACATAGACTCAAACATGTAA
>JASDQU010738861.1:18372-60847 GCA_032191745.1 Picea mariana
TAAAAACTTTAATCAAAGGTTTTATTTGTTTAGTTATTTTAAGTTATTATGGAGAACCATGTGACCAAAAGGAGATCTTGATGGAAAATGAGGCATGTTAGGCATGTTTTGGGTCTCTACTTATGATGCCAAAATGCTCATACTAGTGTTTTAATATGTTGTCTCATTTGGGATGATATCAAAGTTGCTTGTTATATATATGTTAAAGTAGTAATTAATATGGCATTCTCTCTTTTAATGTTATAATAAACATAATAATATATTATTTTAGATGTTAGTGTGATGTAAATACAATCCTAGTTATGGGTGAAACAATTTTTGTAATTAATAATGAGCATTAAACAAAATAAAAATCATTTCAACAAGACATTGTGTCATAAATTTTGCTTAGTTGTTTCTTTGGTAATATTTCCTTTGAAATCTTGTAATGATTGTCCAAGTTTAGGTTCCATAAAAAAAAAGCACACAAATCTATTATGATGGATGGGACGGGACTTGTAACCAACATTGTGATGACTAAACTCATACCATTGATATTGGTGGACTAAAGGGATTAGCTTGCAAATGGGACATTGTTGATTGTGACCTAATATTTTTGGTATCCTCCATTGATCAGAATTAAACAACTTATAGCTTTCGTGAAAACCAATTGTGATACTTTTATAATCTGAACTTTGTTTCTTTGGTACGAGGTGTTATGAAGTTTCTAGGGTTTTGTTTTGTTGGTTAGAAGTGTCATTCCCTTACCATGCTTTATATCATTAGTTTCTTGAGGTGCAAGCTAAGTATAAGTTTTATAGGTGATAAGTTTTAGGGATTAGGAGTTGTAGTGGTTATGTCTTATATTATGGGTTATAATGTACCGTGGAAGTGGTTATTTTTGTTGCGATTCATATGGGTTAGGAATGAGATGGGTTATAGGGTTATGGATCAAAGGGTATAGGAATCCATTGTTATTTTAGTTAGATGCAATAGAAGATGTAAGGATTAGAGATTATATGTCTTTATAGATACCAAGGGTTCTATTAGTTGTTAATGGGATATGGGTTATTGAGATTATAGATGGTAGGGGATAGGGAGTGTTAGTATCCTATAATGATAGGAGACCTGATGATTTAGATATGATTGGTGGGTCTCATGATGGAGTTCCTAGTTTGTTGGTCTTGTTGTCTCTTGAAATATTTTTTCCCAAATTATGGTCATTAGGTGATAGGATGGATCATTAGATGCAAGATTTAAATGTCTTTAAGATGAGCTTTAGACTTATCTTTTCAAAAAGTGATGAGTCTGTACTTTTATTAGAAAAAACTCTAAAAATTCACTTTCGGCAGCTAAGGGCTATTTTTCAAATCATTCTAAGCTGCCGAAAGCTGTCACTTTCGGTAGCTAAAACAACATGTGCGAGGTGCTCTAAGTTGTCGAAAGTATAGAGTCAGCTAACAGTCAGAATGTCCGGTCAGACTCTCAAACCGCCAACAGTACACAACATCATCATCTCAAGTGCTGTCGAAATTGACTGAAGTGAGTCATGATACGATCTGGGCAAGTGATTATTTGTGTAATATGATTATTTGGTGAGATCTATTTAACCCTAAGCTAATAAATCCGATCACCATAAGCTCGTATCATTCATTTTACCCGATCTATCACATGGTGTCTATCTTGATCGAATGATGCAATCATCATTATGATCTGATTCATTCTATAATTAAGGGTTTGTTATAAAAAACTGTCATCCAAATCTTTCCCCCATATTACGCATTCTTCCTCTGTTTGAGTTTTGTTTTTTCCCTCTATCAACGCCATTGTGTCTGCCCAAACACGATTTTTGCAAGTATTGATTTTTGTTTTACTGATGAAGAAGGGAGGAGCTCCGCTCAGGAAGGAGCTCAATGACATAACATATCTGGAATCTCACCTTGATATTTTCCAGATGTTCAGGGATGCATGCTGCTACAGGTTTTGTGAAAATCTCCAAGGGTTTCATCAAGGTGTGGCTGAGGCATTTGCATTGACCTTTAATGGAGCCAAGGCCAGAGTTGGAACAATTGATGTACATGTTGATGAAGCAATCGTTGCAGTAGAAACAGAGATGCCTAGGACTAGTGAAAGATGGTTCAAGTCAACCACTACCAAAGACATTGAGTTCAGGTCTTATCCCAAGCCTGAACACAAATGTATTACTTTGAAGAAAGACATCCCTAGATCCTACTTGGAAGAAAAGTGGCAACACTTGCTCAAAGCCATCTAGGTATACATAACATGTGAAGGCATATATGGTAGAGTAATGTTTAACCATTTCAAGCTCATGAACCATTTCACAAGTAGATGTCCTTTGAATCTTCCCTTCTACCTTCACAGAAGCTTGAAAAAAATGACACACCGGGTCTAGGCCATACCTAGCAAGGTGCAGGGTAGACTTTCTCATCACAGTCTTATCAAACTCATAATGCTTCAAGAATTGCAGAAGAGGGATAAGAGTCCGGAGTATCTTCTTTTCTGGGGTGAATTTGAACCAGAACCCCAGCCCAAAGACAAAAAGAAAACTTCGTCCACTAAGTATTCAACACCACAGAGCAATAAAAGGAAAAGAAGATCCATTTCCCTAGTAATTGCAGAGGAGCCAGCTTCTTCTTCCAAGTCTAAGAAATCCAAAAAGATGCTTGATTTTAGCCAAGCAACAGAAGGGAAAACTAGTGCCTCTGGTAAAAACGTTTTGAATCTTCCTTATTCAGATTCAGAGGAGGATTTAGAGTCAGTAGAAGGAAAGGTTCCTGAGCAAGCTGCTTTTGAAGAAGCACCTCTTTCACCAAAGTTTCCAGACATGGAGATTCCTGAAGCATCAACAAGTAAAGGAAATAAGTCAGCATCAAATATTGAAAAGCTTAAAAAGGAAATATCAGAGATGAAGTTGCTTGAGAGGGTCATTAAATCCAAAAACCAGACTATAAGCAACACATCAGATGAGGTAAGAG
Organism: Picea mariana; assembly: GCA_032191745.1. Taxonomy (NCBI): domain Eukaryota; kingdom Viridiplantae; phylum Streptophyta; class Pinopsida; order Pinales; family Pinaceae; genus Picea; species Picea mariana. The sequence continues at coordinate 21,348 of JASDQU010738861.1, forward strand.
ATTGTTTTGAAAATTTAGCTAAATGCATGTAAAGGAACAGAAAAGGAATAAGAAATGGCTCAAGGAGAATCGTAGGTTGCTTAAAATGGTTAGAGGTTTAAGGATAAAACTAAGGCTTAAAAATCCTAAGCCAAGAGCACATCCTGATTTAAAATCTCTAGCAGAAGTTGCTGAGAACCTAAATAAGGATCCTAAAGAGTAGGTAGATCGAAGAAAATCCATTTTTGCAGTTTTGAAAGGTTATGGAAAACTTGGGATTTTCGACAGCTTATTCGTTTCCCTCAAAGCATTGTTAGCTCCCAAAAGCTCTGTTTTCGGCAGCTGATCCTACTCTGTTTTTCACCTGTAAGCCACTGAAAACGCAGAAACTGGCAGAATGCTCAACTTTTGCTCAGATCAGATATTTTTGTTTCCAAATTGTCTGGGAGGGCTTCCAAATGAAAGATAAATATTAAAAGGATACATATCATCATCCATTTCCAGTTTTTGAGGCAAATACTAAGGCAAGAAGGTTAAGTGGCTTTTCAATTTTTGGTCAAAGAAAAAACTGCTTATTTGTCAAAACGGGATTTCGAAATGCCTTGTCATCACTTGGAAAGTTATTGAAGATATCAGATAGTGTTGAATGTTGTTGAATATTGTTGAAGATCTAGTTGATAAGGGTTGACCCTTAAATCAGGACTAGATTTGATATAGCATACTAGTTTTGATTTTATTCTATTTTAAATATTTCAAATCCATTTTTATAGGATCTTGAACTGTTATGTAAAGGCTATAAAGCCAACAACCTTTATGAAAGAAAGGGTTGGGACTTGTGATGATTAAAATGTAAAAATTCTCATAGGCTGAAAATGACTTTATGAAGGAATACAAAGGCACCAGATTTCCAGATTCCTGTGTTGTGTTTTAGTGGTGAAGTTTTCTCTGATGTAACTCATTATTTTCTATTTCACATTCTTTTCTTTCGGTATTGTCTACGAGAAGATAATGTGCAGGATTTTTTTATTGGAACCCTGTGCTGGCTCGAGACAATATCTATGTTTGCTTCCAAGTTTGAAATGCAGAATTCAAATATACTCTGCCCTACATTTGAAATAATTTTTAGTTTATTCTTATTTTCCATTTTATAAGATCAAAGGATCCACTAGCATGATTACCCTGCTTGGTCATGTTTTGTCTTGGTTATTCATTTATCATCGTCTTTACCTTTGATTCCATTTTTCCCAATGGTCCTTTTCCATGTCTCAACCAAAAAAATTCAAAATCCATAAACAAACCCATGCTCTACATAACTAGCCTAATATCTTATTCCCAAAAAATCTATATTAGACAGAGAGATCCCTCTCCGAGTCTTGGAGGGCTAGATCCAAGACTCGAAGTGGTTTTGATGTTTCCTCTGTGACTGCCTCCACAGCCTTGGGAAAATTATAGAGTGCTAACAGGGAGGTTATATTAGGGTTTATAAGCTTAAGACTCTAGTGGCCCTGAAAGTTTAAATTTTGTTGAAGACCTTGATTACATATATAGCATCCAACAAAAAACCCATCTGGTCAAAAGAATTGTTACCATTGCTAGGTTTATGAGGATGACCATGTTGAACTCTATAGGTGAAGAAGCCAAAAAAAATCTTAGGAAAGATAAATACATTTAATACATGAGAAGGAATAAATCACTGGAGATTTTACAACCCAATGATTCTAAGCCACAAAGAAAACCATGGACTAGGCCACCTCTACCTTTGAATACTAGTCCAATGACTTCATTGCCATCTAACAAGAGTACCATTAGTGATAGTGTGAAACCAAATGTCAATGTAGTCAATGTTTTAGCTAAGATAGCAGTTCTAGTTCCCCTTTCAAAGCTAATCAAGATTCCCTCACAAATGAACAAAGTGAAGAAGTATCTTAATCTATAAGCAACAAAAGACCAACCCTTAATTTTGAAATCCATTCATCAAGATAGGAAAAACATGAGTCATGCACCTTTCTTCATAACCTTGGTACTAAATGAAATTATTCTTCATCAATGTATGTTGGATTATAGGGCCTCAACCAATGTAATTTCATTGCAATTCATGAACCAATTAGGTCTAAAGACTACAACACCATATTGGAACATATGTGGTGTGCATAGAGAGAAATCAAGGTGTGTGGTCTTATCAAGGATCTGAAGGTCAGTCTAGCTGCATATTCAGACATCTTTGTATTGATGGATGTGACAGTCGTAGATGTACCAAATGCTTGGGGAATGTTATTGTCCGAAAATTGGGCTACATGTTTAGGCGGTAATATTAGAATGAATTTATCTTATGCAACCATCCCAACTTGTGAGGGTACTTATGTCACACTTCATAGGGAACCAACGATGAGATACCAAGTTGAATATCAATGATTAAAATCAATTGGGGAATCTAATCTCATTATATTAAAAGTAAAACGAGCATAAAATGATTAAAATGATTAAAATCAAATGGGGAATCTAATCTCATTATATTAAAAGTAAAACGAGCATATGTTCCTAAGAATTAAAGGTTAAAAATGTAGAAATGCAATATGGGATACCATGGAACTATTTGATGATTTCTCAATCGAAGTAGTTCCTAGAGAGAAAAATTGTGTTGTTGATGCACTAGTATGAGATATATATCTACTTTTGATCAAGCCCTAGGATGATCAAAATATGAAATAGCACTACTCTAGATTAAAAGACAGACATTGAACATCTCAATTTGATACTTTGCAAGCTAGTTGGACCTTCAATCAAATACAAATATGAAACTTGGAATCATTAACATATCTACTAGAACATATGAAAAATAGGGTTTATGGTTTCCATGATGAATTGATGATGGAAGAAAGTGAGTGTGTCAGTCAAATTTGAGTCTAGAAACCCTCCCATATCGTTAAGGCATGCGAATAGTCTATCCATGACAAATTTCAGTGCTTACATAAAATGTTTGAAAAAATTTCAACGTTAGCCCCATTCGCAGGTCCATGTTGCCGATGTCTAGTCCTCGTGCAATTTTTCATTCCTCCTTCATCGTTCCTCATTCCTCATTCCTTGACCATGGTGCATTCCCCAAGATCCATTATTTTTGTACAAAATTACATACTAATAGCATAAAATTATCAACGAACGTTTTTCGTCGATACTATAGCAAATTCGTCGCAAGATTATTTACATTCGTCTCTCTTGCGACGATATCAAATGATGCTTGGATTCATTTCATATTTGGTTTATCAAATTGAAATCCCAATTTGATACTTTGCAAGCTAGCTGGACCTTCAGTCAAATACAAATATGAAACTTGGAATCATTAACATATTTACTAGAACATATGAAAAATAGGGTTTATGGTTTCCATGATGAATTGATGATGGAAGAAAGTGGGCGCGTCACTCAAATTTGAGTCCAAAAACCCTCCCGTATCGTTAAGGCATGCGAATAGTCTATCCATGACAAATTTCAGTGCTTACAGAAACTATTTGAAAAAATTTCAACGTTGGCCCCATTCGCAGGTCCATGTTGTCGGTGTCTAGTCCTCGTGCAATTTTTGTTCCTCCTTCATTGTTCCTCGTTCCTCATTCCTTGACCATGGTGTAGTCCCCAAGATCCATTATTTTTGTACAAAATTACATACTAATGGCATAAAATTATCCACGAACTTTTTTCGTCGATAGTATAGCAAATTCGTCACAAGATTATTTATATTCGTCTCTCTTGCGATGATATCAAATGATGCTTGGATTCATTTCATATTTGGTTTATCACCTTGAAATCTTAATTTGATAATTTTCACACTAGCTGGACCTTCAGTCAAATACAAATATGAAACTTGGAATCATTAACATATCTACTAGAACATATGAAAAATAGGGTTTATGGTTTCCATGATGAATTGATGATGGAAGAAAGTGGGTGTGTCACTCAAATTTGAGTCCAGAAACCCTCCCATATCGCTAAGGCATGCCAATAGTCTGTCCATGACAAATTTTAGTGCATACAAAAACTGTTTGAAAAAACTTCAACGTTGGCCCCATTCGCAGGTCCCTGTTGTCGGTGTCTAGTCCTCGTGCAATTTTCGTTCCTCCTTCATCGTTCCTCGTTCCTCTTTCCTTGACCATGGTGTAGTCCCCAAGATCCATTATTTTTATACAAAATTACATACTAATGGCATAAAATTATCGACAAACTTTTTTCGTCGATAGTATAGCAAATTCATCGCAAGATTATTTACATTTGTCTCTCTTGCGACAATATCAAATGATGCTTGGATTCATTTCATATTTGGTTTATCAACTTGAAATCTCAATTTGATACTTTGCAAGCTAGTTGGACCTTCATTCAAATACAAATATGAAACTTGGAATCATTAACATATCTACTAAAACATATGAAAAATAGGGTTTATGGTTTCCATGATGAATTGATGATGGAAGAAAGTGGGTGTGTCACTCAAATTTGAGTCCAAAAACCCTCCCATATCGTTAAGTCATGCAAATAGTCTATCCATGACAAATTTCAGTGCTTACATAAACTGTTTGAAAAAATTTCAACGTTGGCCCCATTCGCAGGTCCATGTTGCCGGTGTCTAGTCTTCGTGCAATTTTTGTTCCTCCTTCATCGTTCCTTGTTCCTTGACCATGGTGTAGTCCCCAAGATCCATTATTTTTGTACAAAATTACATACTAATGGCATAAAATTATCGACGAACTTTTTTCGTCGATAGTATAGCAAATTCGTCGCAAGATTATTTACATTCATCTCTCTTGTGACGATATCAAATGATGCTTGGATTCATTTCATATTTGGTTTATCAACTTGAAATATCAATTTGATACTTTTCACACTAGCTGGACCTTTAGTCAAATACAAATATGAAACTTGGAATCATTAACATATCTACTAAAACATATGAAAAATAGGGTTTATGGTTTCCATGATGAATTGATGATGGAAGAAAGTGGGTGTGTCACTCAAATTTGAGTCCAGAAACCCACCCATATCGTTAAGGCATGCCATAGTCTATCCATGACAAATTTTAGTGCATACATAATCTTTTGTCCCTTTTTAATGACTATGTAACGAATCTCAATTCTAAGAAGATTCAAATAGGTAACAATATTGATGAAATCTTATATGATCATGATGGTATAAAAATGAAAGAGCTTCTCTTAGTTTCAAGAATAATTTATCCTCTACTGAACAAGGCCAACCACGTGAAGGTGGAAGCTCACATGGCCCCTCCCCTCCCCCTCACATCACTCTCAATTGATCCCCAAAACCCAACCTATAAAATATAAAATAATCGAAAGCAACGTCCTATTAATATTCATGCATAGAAACTACAAAAACAAAAATTAATGAAGGTACATGAAATTATGTGTTTCTAAATGATATTTTTAGTCTACCACCTAATTTACTATATTGACAACTATTTTTAGGTTTCAAATAATAATTAAACAACATGTAACCTAGGATATAAAAACGTCTCATAAAACTTAAAAACATGTAATTAACCCATGACATTAAAAGTAAATTATTTTAAGAGAATAATGCATACAAATTAAAATATTATATAGTCACGTACCTATTCCAACCTCAACATCCGTGTAATCATCCTTATTCTCTATCTTGATCTTCTTCATCTAACTCGACATCTATATCATCATCTGGTTCTGAAACGATGTTGAAAGGATTGATGATATCATCATCATCATCAATGTCATTTTCAAGCATATTTTCATCGACATCATTATCAAGAATTGCAATATTGTCTCCTATGCCTAGATCATGATCTTCTTCATCTTCTTCATCTGTCGACCCTCCATGATCTTCCGTCTCTGTCTGATATTCTGTCGAATCATCTTCTTGATCTTCAATATCATCTTCTTCCTGTAAATGAGTATACTTAATTGGCCTTTCTCTTGGATCATATCTAAAAGCAAATGACCAATCCCTTTCACCTGGAACATTTGAGTAAAAGACCTGTTCACATTGGCTTGGAAAAACATAGCGATCATGTCCTCTTTCAAACATCGTTGTTTTAATCATTGGAAATCCGTTGGCATGTTGAATAACAGTTCTTTCCTCATCACGTTCATGCATTCGTAACCTATACCATTTGACATCAAACAAAACTAATTTGATGGAATTAAAGTCACACTCAAGTATATCATTTAAATACCCATAGTATCTATTTTCAGACTCTCAGGGATGTCTGTCACTCCTAGAGGAAACATTAGTAACCTGAAATACTGTAGTTATCCCACTATCAAAATTTTTCCTTGTTTCATCCAATTGTTTGATGCGAAATTTATGACCATTGCACCACATAGCCTTGTGGTGTTTCAACTCCAATATGTCAGATATGTAAAAGATGCATTGTCAATTAATAAATTGACATATATTTATATAACTTCGAAAGTATCTGAAAAATACAATACACATGTAGTCACATTAGTATAATATAAAATAACTGAATAAAATGGGTGAAATTGCTTACCTGTCCATCTTTCAAACCATATGCTAGATCAATTTCCCTCTGCGTAACATTGGCATCTCCGTTATGATGAGCTTCTCTAACCAATTCAAACAGTCGTTGCCATGATAACCTACCTCCATTATGTTGTTTACATCTTTCAATCCATACATTCGTCCAGTCAAGATTGTTTGCAATGTATAAATGCAATGCATCCCACTCTAGAGCAACTGAATAAAAAAAACACAATTCACCAATATTAAATATTAGTTATAACGTACAATATGAAGGTAATTATAAATATTTATAATTTATGAAATAAATCATATTAATATATTAATGAGTATGATCATTTACACAAAAACGAAACTTTATATGTATTATTAATATAAGTTTTCACAATTATTAATATATTACCTCTCATTTTTTTCATTCTACCTTTCCCCAACAAACGCTCCTGATCTTCAAAATTTTTTATGGAGTTCACATCCCAAATGCGATCCACTGCATGCATAGTTGGTGCTGCTAATTTAGGAAGATACTGACTAATATACACCATGGATTGATATACCATATATCCCTCCACCATAGAACCCTCAGGACGTGCTCTTTGTCTAACCAACGCCTTCAATGATTTCAAGTGCCTCTCCACCATCCACATTGACCTTGTGTGAACAGGTCCACAAATTTCAATCTCCTCAACTTGGTGTATGAGGTAGTGTTCTTGTGCATTGAAAAATGTAGGAGGTATATACTTTTGCATTTCACACATTAGACGAAGAATTTCTCTCTTCCAATACTTTATATCATCTTCATGGATTTCTTTCAATGACAACCATCTACATGAGATTGTGACACAAGAAAATAACATGTTTCGACCTAACATAATATAATATATTACATTGCATTACAAGTAAAACATGTGTCATTAAGTACAACAATAATTTGAAAGAACATTTTGCATATAAATCAAAACTACGTCTTACCTCATGTATTTTCCAAGATCATATATAACTTGTTTGACGTTGTTGTCAAAGTCATTTGGGAGAGATAGCGGTAGAACATACTGTAACAACAAAATGAATCGTTATTTGTTTTGACCAAAGTAGACAAGAAAAAATAAAAAAAATAAAAGATCTATAAGGCCAATATATATAAATATGTATACCAAAATTATTAGCTTAATGAAGGTATGCCAATCATGTGTTTTTACCCCACCAAATTTGCCTTTCTTTGTTAAGATATTTTTTTATGTTTGAAGCAAAACCCATTGAAAAATTTTAATTCTTTGAATGACCTCTTTTACATCATTGCTTTTTTGCTCTGTTAATAACCATGGAATGTTATTTCGGTCTAGTACTCCATCTGATCTATTTGAATATTGGATCACACCTCGCATTGCATGATTGGCTTCTTGAATGTCAGTACAAATTTTGACAATTTTGTCTTTGTCCCTCCTACCATCTATGATTCGCCATAACGTTTCAGTCACATTCTTCTTGATATGCATTGTATCAAACAAATGAGCTATTTTTAGCTCCTCATAGTAGGGCAACCTCATGAATTGAGCGGGATAAGATTTCATTCCTCGTGGAAGCCCATTATTAATACCTTCATGATGATTGCAGCCTTCATGAAGCATAAAAGAAATCACAAAAATAATTACCAAATACAGTAAAATAAATCCAATGATTAAAATAAACATTCAAAACATTACACGATCTACGATACATTATGAAATTGAGTACCCTGACGATTTCTATTATATTCCAACCTCCATAGGTGAGGTGTCATTCTTCGTGGTTTTAAACCAGTCTCTTCTTTCCCATTGAAAATATGTTTTTCAGTAGTATGATACCTATGGTTCTTGGGAAGAAGGTGCCTATACTCATCAAACACCATCTTTCCTAAACTTTTTGAATGATGATACTTCATATTAGGGCCACAAACTGGACATGCAAATTTACCCTTTGTTTGAAGACCTGCAACAAATGGATTAATGTCAATTATATGATGAGATTATTTAAAAAGTAAACATACACCATGATAGCACTAAAATATTGTATAGTATTAAAGAGCAATATTAGAATGCTTATACATACCACAAAAATGTGTTAGTCCAAGGGCATCATGAATTGTCCATAAAAGTATTCCACGTAATTTAAATTTCTTCTCCCCGATTGGTTTACATATGTCGTACATTGTGATGCTAACCCAAAACTTTAGTAGCTCGTCGATAAGAGGCTCGATATATACATTCATATCTTTAACCTGGTACTTACCTAATTGTTTGAAATTACACATAATTACTAAAGGAATGATATCATGTAATATATATAATTAAATAAATAAACAAAAGATATTATGCAAAAATTGAAACAAATGAAAATGTTAAATTCAAATAATTAATGTAAACAAATACCTGGAACAATCATTTTAAACATTATGTGCTCCCTCTTTATTGACATCCAAGGAGGAATGTTATTGTTGATAACAAAAATAGGCCACACTGAGTAAATATACCTAAGCTCTCTGAATGAATTAACACCGTCAGCTGCCAATGAAAGCCTAATATTATGAGGTTCATCTTTGAAATCCGCCCATTTTTCCTCAATTTCCCTAAATGCATAACCATCGATAGGCATTTGAAGAACACCATCTTCACTTCTGTTACGTGCATGGTAATCCATAAATTGTGTTATGCTTTCACACCTGAACAATCGCTACAAACGTGGAATTATGGGAGTATGTCAAAGAACCTTTCGAGGCACCCTTTTTGTTACTTGATCGGTTCGATATATACTGATAAGACATTGTGGACATTCGGTTTTCGAAGCATGTTGTCCATAATATATAATATGGTCATTAAGACATGCATCTATAGTTTTATAATCCATTCCAATGTCTTTCATAATGGCATGCAAACCTCGATATGTGCGAGGTAAAATATTTGACGATGGTGACAAAAATTCACTTAACAATCTACAACATAACAAACAACTAGTTAATGTGAGAATATTATTCGTAAAAAATGCATTCTTATTTTACACATTAATTAACACTAAAAACAAATATAAAAAAATCAACATTTATGTACAGTATGAGATGAAACATATTACATACCTTAGTATCTGTGTCATACAAGTGTTCGACAAATTATTCATAACCTTTAAGTTCACCAGCAACAATGTAGCGGAGAGAAGATTTGCTCTTGATCCTTCATAAAGTCGTTTATTTGCCTTTTCTAATAGAGGTTCATCATAAATACCAACATTTTCCCCATCCTCATCCAATTGCGAAAACATATCTTGTATCATTTGATTTGTCCCATCATCTTCTTCCATGGGATCATTAACTTGATTTGTCCCATCATCTTCTTCCATGAGATCCTGATTTCCTTGGTCATGATGATGTTCCTCAGCTTGTACAACATCATTTCTACTAATACTTGGTGCAATATTCTGCGGAAAGTTAGAGGGCAACTCTAAATTTATAATTACAAACAATCATGCAAAATTAGTGTATACTATAACAAACATTCAAACAATATATATACATATATATAATTTTATATAAAATTGACAAAATAAAAAAAGATAATGAATATATAGCTAATTACCATGGGACGATATTCATTCGATCCGCCATCAATGTAACCATATTTCCTACAATGTTTTGTAGTTGTTGCTATTAAAATTCTTAAGGGACGTCTGAGGCAGCATTTTTTACAAGGGCAATAACATCTACCATCACCCTTTTCACCCACTTTACTTTTTTTCCCACCTCTAACAACATTCTGCGACATTTTTCCGCACAAAAATACCCTTTCGGAACCGTCGTTGTTATAGCAAGATTGTCGCAACATCTTTAAATCGTCAAATATTTATAGGCCAATTTAAGGTCACTATCGTCGCAATTGCGACGATAGTGACCCAAAAATATATTTTTTTCCACCTATTTATTTTAGGTCATTTTCAACGGTAAATTTTGACTAAATTATTATGGTCAATGTTCGTCGCAAGAGCGACGGACAATCTAAAGGCGTCGCTCATGAGATGAACATTGACCATAATAATTTATTCAAACTGTAGGTGTCGAGATTGCGACGAATATGGGGTAGATTTAGAAAAGATGAACTTTTTCTCTTGCATGTTGCGATGAAAGAGTACTTTCGTCGCAAGTGGTTGCCGCAAATTTTTCAATATGTAGTAGTGACCCTAAGAAGTATTTGTGAATGATCACTTTATTCCACCATTCATTATGCTCTGTAATCAGGCCTCCAAACGATCTTAGAGCCAAGATCAAGATTAGAAATTAATGGATCCTTTATTCCCAGTCCACCACAAACTCTTTGAGCTTTGACAATATTCCAATTGCCTAGATGAAATCTTTTGGTGTTTGATTGACCCCCTTGCCAAAGGAATAATCTAAGTTCTCGAGCTATTGTAGATTTAATTATGAATGGAGCCAACAAATAGGAGAATCGAAAGAGCAGAGAGCACTGATTTTATAAGAACCACTCGACCTGCTAGATTAAGCTAGAATGAGCCCCATTGATGAAACTTGGCTTTGATATTATCCAATATTTGATTCCAGGAGGAATACTGGAGATATTTGAGACATATAGGAATCCCCAGGTATTTAGAAGTTTGCCACTTTTCAATAGAAGGAAAATTTAGGATGTTAGCAATAATCCCCAAAGTTCTGGCATTTGTATTCCAGGAATAGATTTGGCTTTTCCATGCATTGATGAGGCCTCCCAAAGTTGACGTGTAGTCATCCGTGACCTTTTTGAACCTGCTAGCTATAACTGAGGAAGCTCCTCCAAGAAGGATATTATCATCCATGAATTGATAATTGTTAATTCTCTTGTCTCCTTGGACTATTTTGATGCCTAGGATGGATTTATGCAATCTTTCTTTGTCTAGTTGCCTACTCATGGATTTAGCCATTAGGATGTAGATGATGGGGGGGAGTGGGCAATGTTGTCTCAGAACATGAGTGATTTTGAAGGAGTTTGGTATGTCATTTACGAAAGGGTCCATCAAAGGACAGTGAATTCAAGAAGCAACCCAAGATAAAAATAATTCATTGATTCCAATTTGGTTAGGACAAACAATAGTAAACTATGTCTTACTCTATCAAAGGTGTTTGCCATGTCAATTTTGATGGCCATTCATTGATCCCCTATTATTTGACTTAAGTGAATCCATTTGTTCATGAATGGAATAGAAAAAGCTGAGCGAGCCATCTCTCTCAGTTGAAGTTGGAAGCAAGGTAACTCGGGTGGAGTCTCATTTCATTCGTTGTTTGTTTCAGATCGATTTCGGATCAACAAGAGGGGGAAATTGAATGGATAAAAAAATGGAAGAGAAATAGGGGCCTTGAACTTGTGTAAGGCCTCACACTCTTATCACCCCTCAAGTAGTTCTGACCGTATCTATATTAGAGAGGTGGGAGAGTTTTTCCAACTTTGCTTTCATTATCGATATTTGTTAGAGTTTTGATACATGCTAGTTCATGATGGAGTTTAATTCTTTGGACAAGTATAATATTAACAACCATTTTCCTTTTCGCCAAAAAGCCAGCTTGGTTTGGGGAGATGAGAGAGGGGAGGAAGGGTTTAAGTCGATTGGCTATGATCTTGGAAATGATTTTATATGAAACATTACATAGAGAGATGGGACAAAATCTAGCAAAGGAGGAAGGGTTGATCTCTTTAGGGATGAGGGCCAGGAAGGTGGAGTTTGTGTTTCCTCCGATTTTTGTTGAGATTTGCACATATTGGATCATTATTGGAAGGTATTTATTGATGATTGACCAACATTTTTAATATAAATGGGGCGAGAACCCATTCGGACCAGGTGCTTTATCTAGGTTCATTTGACTTACTACTCCCTAAACTTCTTCTTCTAATATAGATTTGTATAAATTCACATTGTCCTCTGGGCAGATTAAGTCAAGATATAGCTTAACATGCTCTTAAACGTGTCAAGATACAATTTGTTATCTTCCTTGTACAGATTTTCAAAGTGTCTGAAGGCGACTTCTTTAATTTGAATGAAGTCTGAGATCTCTTCCCCATTCTCATTTGTTATTTCAGAATATTTGTTTCTCCATATCCTGTATTTTGCTTGGCGATGGAAAATTTGTTTTTTTTGTCTCCTACATGTAACCATAAATTTTTGGATTTAAGCCTCCAATGATCTTCTTCAGTCTTGAGGACTTTTTGTAGAGATTGGAAAGTATTTTTGTCTTCTTCTAGTAATTCTTTGGTCACTTGATCTAATTCCAGTTTTCCCCTTACCTCTTCCATTTTTTGCATTGAATATTATTTTTATTTTTCCATCTGATTGGGCTTGGAATTTTCCCATAGCTTAAGGGCCTCTTTTGTTAGCTTGATCCTTTTTTCCCAAATTTCTATAGGAGACCTAGAGATCCATTGATTCAAAGTAGAGGAGATTATGGTTAAAGAGGAGTGATCAAGAAGCCAGAGGGGATTGAAGTGGAAGGAATGGGTCCAATATTAATGGGGTCAGAGAGCACAAGAGAAATAGGATGATGATCATAACTTGACCAAGAGAGGATAAGGAAAGAGGGGATGAGGGACTCTTCCAATAGTGAACCACTCAACATGAATCTATCAACTCTAGCATCGATGTGACCTGGTCCTGGCCTTTTATTAGACCAAATGAATTTTTATTTGGAGGGATTTATGTCTATCAGGTCAAAGGTAGACATGAAATCTTCCATAAGTTCTCTATCGAGTTCATGAGCCAGATTGTGCCCCTTTTTTTTTGTTATTTAGGGTGGTATTGAAGTCTCCTACTATATTGAATTTCATATTTCTATCTCTTCCTAAAAAAATTAGTAAAGAGTTCCAAAACAGATGCTTCTCTTGCAGAGTGGAAGGAATATACACATTAATAATAGAAAAGGACATACTAGAGGGAATATGGTACATATGAGTTAATATCTAGTGAGGCGAATCCTGCCATCTTTCAAATCTGAAAAGTTGGGGATCCCAAATAGTACATAGAAATCTTGAAGCACAGCGCAAGCTAACTGTCAAACCATTGCTATTTTTCCATATGTAGTTTATATCATGAAGGACATTGATATCCTTCTCATTTTTTTCCCGAAGAAGGAGAAGTTGAGGTTTCACTAATTTGACTAAACTTCTGATTAAGTTCAATTTATTTGTGTTCCCCATACCTCTGCAATTCCAGGAAATGGTTTTAATCATTTGGAAGTGGATTTAGGGATTCCTCCTTTAGAGGAATTTGAAACACCCTGATTTATTAATGACCTTGGTTCTTTTTTAACCATGTTGTCTAATGCTCTATGTTTCCCAAGACGTTTCTCCATATAGGTTGCAACTTATTACCTTTGGGAATTTTTTTCCCGACCAAGTTTTTTCAGATGAGGATTTGTATCTGATTCTTGGCCTGACTCATCCTCCAAAGAATAAGAGAGAACCTCCCCCTCTCAAGGAGAATATGGAATCAAGTCAAGCTTTGTATTTGACGGGGGAGGCGAAACAACGACAACCTCCACCACGGGGGGGATCACCTATTCTACCACATAGATCCCTGCATCAACTGAGTGTTCTTCCTCTGCTTTTGGGTTTGATATTGATTCATATGTATTCTTTGAAACCAATGGGTTAGAGGTCTGGGGTTGACTAGATGAAGAGGCTTTTGTATTTGAGGGAGATACCTAGGAGGGGAGGGTTTTCTCCGAGTTCGGTTGAGCTCCTTGCTTCATGGCCTACCTTTTCTTCTTGGTTTGTTGCCACTGCTCATTAGGTTATGTTGTGTTGGGATCTGGAACATTCTTTGGGAAGTTGTTAGCAAAATTCCCATATTCGTGACAAGCCTTGTATTTAAAAAACAACTACTCATAATCTACTTTTTGGAGGTATGTCCAATTATCCATCGTTAAATTTATTGCCAATGGTTGAGATAGCTTTCTTGCAAAGGATCATGACAATAATTTTAGAGACTGTGTGATCTAGGACAAAAAATATGCAACATGTCTATGCTTATTGGAGTCTTTGAATGGGAGAAGACTTGGGAGGTCCTAATTACCCGATGCAAGCTCTAGAGACGGTGATTGATCCTATGTGATTAACTTCACTTGTTTCAATGTCGTTTATTCACAAACTATGAACTTATTTTTCAACACAAACTACTAGCATACCCTTTCCAAAGTCGAATGCTAGTACACACTCAAACTAAGCCCACTGAAAACCTAACGTTGTTGGTTTCAAATTTTAATAGAAGACACCGAAAAAAAATAAAAATAAAAATACAAAAACATAAGAGACAGAAAANACAAAAACAGAATTACACTCAGAAAAAATTTACCTGTAGCTACAGATACTTGCCCAAAATACCAAACGGGGTGTTCAACAATTTATTCACAAGAAGAGTCCCCGAGGTGTAGGACAGTCGGTGACAGCGTGTGTTGTTAAGCCACTCCGTGATGTTAAAGTCACTAGTTCGAAACCTACGGGGACAAAAAATCCAGCCATGTTAAGGGTTGGTGTGGCTCAGGTCAGGTGCGATCCTTGGGTGTTTTTGACGACTTAGATGCTCCTGAGTCACAGCTTCTTAGCCACAGGTTAGTCCCACAAGTCATAGACAAACTAACCAAAAAAAAAAAAAGGTATTCACGAGAAGAGGAAGAGAATTAGAATAAGAGAGAGAGGGTGATTAGAATCGATTGGCTTGAACTCCGAAAAGCAGAAAGTGATGGCTAGAATCATAGTTGATCATATGGGGAAAGTTATATCATCATATTTGCCTGCTTGTCTCCCTCCATTAATCTTAAATTTGGTCTTACAAACACATGAAAAATAAATAAAACAACCTTAGTGTCTACACACCATATCTTCTTACCATGTGACGAATCGAAAAACACTCATCCTGCTTCTCATCACGTAAACATATGCATAAATTCTCTGCTTCATTTTTCCTCCCTTATTTTGTCCTTGGTTCTATATATATGCAAAGGTTGGGGTATGGAAGGGAAGCCCAAACCCTAATAAACCAAATTGTATTCTCTTGTTGCATCCGTTCAAAACCTAAATCCTCTCAAACCCATTGCAATCTCTTCTCTAATCTCTATCAAAAATTTTAAATGTTTAGAAGTTTTTGCCTCATAAAGTTTTAGCTCCATCTTTTCAAAGTTGATTTGTTGCCAAGCTACACATTACTTTTGTTCTTTGAAAAAATTGAGCTTGAGATGAAGACCATCAAATACTCACATGTTGAGTGTGTAAACCAATGTAAATTCATCTTAAACTGGTATCTATCAAGCACCGAGAGGGATCCAATTTCTTAAGGTGTAATTTTATTATTATTATTATTTCATTCCATGTCAAGTTTTACATGGTGCGTGTAATTGTTTTTTTATTAATTGAGTCGATTTTATTTTTATTATTGTTATTTTTTTTAATTGAGCCGACTTTATTTTTATTAATGTGTCCTTATCTAACATAATACTAACGCCTCAACATCTCCCCCATAATGGGTTGTAGAGCACCTCGTTACTCTTGATGCAATAATAGTGAAAGTCCAAGGGACATGCTAAACCAATTGTCGCTAATGTTGTTGGGCATATGATTAGTTCCATATCAGTAGGTGCCCCAGTCGAATCCCCTTTAGTGAGGCACACTAGTCTATAGTGACAAGTTTACAATGGATGTATGCACAAACATGGGGAAACATCCATTGAGTTTCCCCATGAGATCTTCCATGGAAAAATACATAGTGAAATATGTTATATTTTGGAATATCTTACCACTATAAAACCTCTCCTCTCTCTCATTCAAAACCTTGATCTAGCTCTTAAGCATGGCTCAATATCAAGAATATTTTATCTTATGATCTTGAAGCTCTATGAAATAGGTGAACTAATCTTAGGTTTAGAAGGGATTATTAGCTTGATTATTCCTTGTTGTTGAGAAAGCTTGTGTCCTAGACTGGGCTTTATCATTTTTTGTTAAGGACTCCACCATGTAGGAGGAAAGAAAATCTTGAGAACAAAGAAGAAGATGCAGGGCACAAAGGTGGAAAACATTGAACCAACCTTCAAATATGAAGGTGGGGTTGTATGTATTCCTCCTACCTAAAGTGGAGTTCTACCAACATGCTTTTACCACCATGCCACTTGAAGATAATCCTTCCCATATCCATTAGTTGGATGGGAAACAAAATATTAATTGTGTTAAACTAATGGAATAGGATGAGCACAACAATCCTAACTAAACTTAGGGGAGGTGGGGCCATGACAGATAGGTAACTTTGATTTGGACTTAGGAAAACTTACGATATCTTGCTTCAATTGCTAGATTTGTGACCTTCACTAAAAGGGCCTTTACCTTCTAATAAAACTCCTTGTTTTAAGCTCTACTCAAGGTCTTGTTCTTAGGCTCGAGTAATGTTAATATTGAGATATGATTATGAAGGCAAGGTTCTAGTCTTGATCTTATCGACCTTTAACTAATAAAGTGAAGTAAGCCCTCCATATATCTTCTTATAAATGTTTGGTTAAAGAATGGGTCTTGATTTTAAAACCTCCATTGCCTTATCAACCCTCCCAACATCTCTATTGGAAACCTTAGCTAATGAACATGTATTGTCATTATGGAAGGTTTTATCTTATTGATTTGATCATGCGAGATAGAGGATCGTAGGAAAGGGACAATGGTGCACTTGTGTTGCCTATCAACATGGATGGAACAATTCATGATAGCAATTCAAACAAACAATAAAAATACATAAACACTAAGGGAAAAAGGGATATTGTATAATGTATTCAAGATTTGGGCCAAAGCCTATGACATTCCATCCATCCATAATTCAAGTCTTATACAAGATTACAAACTACAAATCAAGATTGATATTTATTTTGTCTTACAACTATACAATTCTCTCTCCCCCAACCAAAACCTAGATACAATATATTTATCACCTAGAATTCAATTACAAACATTCAAAAGGTTGAACGATTTGGTTATATTCTAAACAACATTTGAACATCTAGTGAGTCACAGAGGATGCATCCAACTAGTCTTTCGAAAGGAACAAAGAATAACACAACCAAAATCACTATGTTGGAACTACTATGATGGAAAAACTACTACATTAAACAACTACAATCTTAATGGTGATTTCTCTTGTTAATAACTTTGTCAATGATCAACAATGATTGTTTGTCCCCCCTTGAAAGTAATGGTTCCCATTATTATAGGGCATAGTTGAGGGAACCAGGGAACTAAATTCTCTACTAATCGAGTATAAACAACTTCACTTGGTGCAACTATTGATGTGCCCAGAAAAATCCTAAACATAGGTATAACCTTATATTGAATAGACTTAACCTGTTGGTTGCTAATCTGATTAGTCTAAGTGGGCGCTAGATGTTCTAATCCAAATCTGCCAACACTGGAACCTTTCATTATGCTTCAACCAACAATTGATGTATAGCTCCGAGTGGTTGACATTGAACACCATGTGCATTTCTAAAAAGGGTGGTAAGTCCATCCCAAAGGAATTATATCTCGTGGCTTTGATGTTGGGGTAAGGATTGTATCAAATGGGTTTCATCTTCTAATGAAAACCCTTAAACCTTTATTTTTGCAACTAAATCCAAACTTCGTCGCCTACTTAGGAAGGGATGAGGTGCCCTGTGTGCAACATGTTTATGTGTGTGGTTCAATTGTTGTTGTTGCAAGATATATTGATCATGCTCATGGACTTTGAATTTGCTTGATGCAAATCTCAACCTTATCATATCCTTTGGTGATCCACGAGATCAGAGGATGGCAATGATGATATAAGAGTAAGATCAATAAGATTGGCCAGCTAAAAACCAAAAGGCACCGTGATCAGTGGAATTATGGTACACATGACTATAAGCATGCTTAATGAAATGCATATTATCATCCTAAGTACATGGGAGTGAATTATTATACCTCTACAAATGGTGCACATGTGTTCTATTGACGATCTCAATTTGGTCACTAGGCTAGGGTGGAAAGCAGAAGAGCACTCCAAATTGTTTTTATCATAGCACACAAAGCATTCTAGAAATAACTAAATAACTTAGATCATAGTAAAACACTATTGGAGAAGGTTTAGATGAAATACATACAATTAGTGCCAATGGTTGAGATAACTTTCTGGCAAGGGATCATGATAACAATTTTAGAGACTGGTCGATCCAGGATGAACAAAAGGCAACATGTCTATGCTTATTGGAGTCTTAGGATGGGTGACCTTGTAACACCCCCATGCTTTGTGCGAGAACTAAATAAAATTTCTCATTCATGAGCCAGATTAGCTCTTCGATTTCCTGCTGAAATCCCGCTATTTGATCTGCAGGCCCTATTGAAACCCCACCAACATGAACATGCACAAGGCAAAAGCTTCACTTATGCGACCATAGGTTGTGACCGTATGCCTATAAAAAGGCGTTTCGCATTTCAGGACTTCGGGACTTTTGCATGCGAGTCAATCCTGACTCATGTTTCCCCGAAATCCTGATCTCCATTAGCTCCTCCCTTAATATTCCACCCATACGACCAGTCGCCATGACCTAGGGCTTATTCTCAGAACTCTTCGAGACTTCCCGTTTTGCGAAGTTGGAACACAACCCAACGCATATCTTTCGAAAGCCCGATCCCTGAACTCTCGATATCCCCTCACCCAGATAAATGGTCATGGCTCTCCTGTGATCTGACGGTTCAAATCAAATCGCGAGTTCGGGTCTCGCAAGTTCACAAAACTCTACCCTTTGACTTCTTTCAGTAGCAAGTCAGCGAAATGTTAATCTCTCGCCACATGTCTTCTTACGATGGACAATCAAGGAGGGTCCTGATAGATCCTTGGATCTATGGTCCAGATTTCATCGCTACTTGCGAAGACTGAAGCAGTCGAGGTGTTAATGCCTGCACTCCCTCTTCAAATCTAATGGTCATGACAGACCTTAGATCCTTCTCGAAGGATCTCGTCCGTTCGTATCTGAAACGAAAGGATATTCCCTTTCATTATTTGAACTCGCTATCCTTTCTAAACTTGGGCAACAAAATTCAACCTCTCAGAGCTTCGAGCTTCCGTGACTCCGAAACCTTCGAACACTAACTCCTTATTGCATAGGGTTCCCAGACCCAGGTCACCTAAACCTTCAGATGATTCTTGGGCAAATTATCCCTACTCTTAGTCGGGTTTCTGGATAAGGGCTCAGGTGCATTTCAAAGTCCCTAGGCTACTGACCTGAATGAAGTGCCTTGCTAACTCACCGAGTTAGGAGCTATGACACCGGGGCAAGGTAAACTCGTGGGTTTACCATAGCGGTAGTCATACCAAGGAGCTTACTCCGACTTTGAGATATGATGCAATTCCCCGGGGAAGGTGCTTTCGAGGAATTAAATTAGAACATCACGAGAATCAAGCAGATGGGACAATTCTCAGTGGAACAGACTCATGCTCCGGACTTAATCATTTTATATAGAAACCAACTATGGCATATAAGTATACACATGCATCCATTACTTCCAATCTAAAACACCAGGCAATCATTCCACACAAAAACCATTTATGGGCATATAAACATGAGCATGTATCCATGTTATTCAATTTAAAATACAAGGCATAAAACACTTATCAGAACCACAAGGCACGATGTGACTACTGAGAGGGGTGCTCATTTCCACCCAACCATAGGCTCAGTCACTCCTAATGGATTTATCACTGGCCACCCCCAAGCTTAGGCCACGATGCTTTGAGATTCAATCTCTTACTTCCAGCTCAACAGAAGTTGGGGACAAAGGTTACTCTCCTTCTCCCTATATAGGAATAGATGAGGATGAAAGTTACTCTCCTTCTCCTGACTCAGTCTCTCTTCTCTGCAATCCCAACTCACTTTTTTCTCTCAATCCTTCTTTGGACCCAAGAGTTTTCCGCTCTCGTCTATGCATTCTTTATAGGTCCTCTCTACCCACACCACACTTCCTTTCTTGCCTTCCTCAACAATATTGTGTGTGGCTCGAATTCCCAGTCCGTGGTCAGGTCCGGAAGCCTTACAAATGGGTGGTCTACCCCATCCTCTCATTAACTCTTGAGGAGGTCTTCCCACCTACCAGCCTGACTGTAATTCATTTTGGGTCAGAGGGTTGTTCTTATCTTGAGCAATTAAAACCAACATAGTATTTTCTCGGTGGAAGTTAACACAACTGCTCCGGGCCCCTTCCACCACCTTTTCATTAACAATCATGGTCTCTTTTAGCACATCCCCTTCCCAACAGTCATGCAACACATATTCAAAACCAATTTACATTCATTGACCTTTTATACAAAGGTCCATCAAATCAAACATTCACACCTTTGAGTTTGCCATAATTCCTTGGCCAATATAGTTATATTTAAAGACTGGGGGAAATAGGGTGTTACAATTCCCTCCCCCTTAAAGGAACATCGTCCTATCTATCAACATGACGTGTATGTATAGAAGTAAACAAAATCAGATATGCATGTTTCATGGAATCTTCCATTTCCCACGTAGCCTCATCTAGGCCAAAGTGTTTCCACTGCACCTTGACCTGCGTAATGGTTCGGTTCCTGAGTGAGGTTTCCTTCCTGTCTAGTATGCATTGGGGTTCTGACAGGAACTCTCCCTATGGTTCCACCTAGATCACAGACGAGTTAATTATATTATTAGCATCATGTATATATTTCTTCAATAAGGAAATATGGAGAACGTTATGTGTCTTTATTGTGGGATGTAGTGCTATTCTATAAGCTACTAGTCCCACTCAATCTAAGACTTCAAAGGGTCCACAATATCGAGGTGCCAACTTGGAAAAGGATCCCATCCTCGGGGAACTCTTCCTAGTCCTAACTTTGAGATAGACATGGTCTCCCGTCTTGAATTCTCTGGGGGTTCTCTTTCTGTTGACATAACTTTTCTGTATATTTTGAGCTATTTTCAGATTTTGCTTTATCTGAATCACTTGTTGTTCCATTTCTTTCAACATGTCAGGTCCAATCGTAATTTTGTTCACGGGATTACTCCAACTAAATGGAGTGATGCACGGCCTACCATAGAGGACTTCGAAAGGACTCATCTTTAGTGATTCTTGGTAGCCGTTGTTGTCGGCAAATTCCACCAGTGGCAGGTGATCTTCCCACTTTTTAGGTTGATGCATTACATGCATCCTTAACATGTCTTCTAATATTTGGTTCACTCTTTCCATATGTCCATCGGTTTGAGGATGATAGGTTGTGCTAAAAAATAATTTGGTCTCCAGACCAGTCATCAAGGATTTCCAAAAGTTTCAAGTAAATTTTGTGTCTCTGTCAGACACGATTTCCTTAGGCATGCCGTGTAGTCTGAATATCTCCTTCATGAATATGTTGGCAATATCTATTGCCTTGCAAGTCGATTTGATGGGAATAAAGTGAGCATACTTGCTTAATTTGTCCACCACTACCATGATGGCGTCATTCTGTCTGGTCGATGATGGTAATCCGGTTATGAAATCCATGGAGATGGTCTCCCATTTCCATTCCGAGATTGGTAGAGGTTGTGATAACCCTGTTGGGTGCCAGTGTTCTTCTTTAACCTACTGGCATTCTAGACATTTAGCTAAGTACTCATCTATGTTTTCCTTCAGTCCAGGCCAATAGAATTGCTTCCTGGTGGCCGTGATCATCTTCTGGTATCTTGGGTGACCAGTATATGGTCATTTATGTAGTTCATCCATTATGAACCTCTTCAAGTCGTCACAGTTTGGAACATACAATCTATTTCTGTAAGTTAGCAAACCTCCATCTAGCATCTGGTAGCCTTCATACTTTAGCCCTGCGGGTTCTTTCTCCAGGTACGAGGTCACGGTCTAGAAGAATGCATCTGTTTCTTGTGCATTCCTGACTCTTTCCTTGACATTCGTCTCGCAGGTGTTCACCGCTGCCAGGTGAATTTTTTTCATACTTCTGCTAAAGGCATTGACCACCGTATTTTCCTTTCCTTTGATATATTTGATTTTGAAATCAAAATCTCTAAGGAGGGCCATCCACCTAGCTTGTCTAGCATTGATTTTTGGTTGGTCAAACATGTGTCGCAATCCACAGTGGTCTGTCATAAGTACAAATTTCCTACCTAGGAGGTAATGCCTCCACATTTTTAAGACGTGCACTATGGAAACCAACTCTAGATCATGGGTCACATAGTTGACTTCGTGCTCATTCAATTTCTAGGATTCATAGAAAACTACGCTTCCTTCTTGCATAAGGACACCTCCGAGTTCTTCCTTGTAGGCATCTGTGCACACAAGGAAGTCATTTTCGGGATCGACGATCTTCAACACGTGAGCATGGGTCAGAAGGCATTTTAGGGACTGAAACCTTTCTTCACATTCTGGTGTCCAAATGAATTTATCCCCCTTCTTCTAGAGGGCAGTGATTGGACAACCAATCTTGGAGAATCCATTTATAAATCTCCTATAGTATCCCGCTAATCCCATAAAGGATCTGATATCTGAAACATCCTTTGGGGTAGGCCATTCCAAGATAGACTTGATCTTGTCAGGGTCTACTGCTACCCCTTCTTAAGATATGACATGGCCCAAGTAATGTATTTACTTCTAGAAAAAGTCACACTTGCTAAATTTGGCATAGAGATGATGTTCTCTTAGCACTTGAAGCACAAGTCTAAGATGTTCCTCATGTTCCTCTCTATTCTTGGAGTAGATTAAAATATCTCAGTAAAAACCAGTACAAATTTGTCTAGGAATTTGCTGAGTACATTGTTCATCAAGCACATAAAAGCGACAAGGGCATTGGTTAATCCAAATGGTACTACCACAAATTCGTAGTGACCATATCTCGTCCTGAAGGTAGTTTTGTGGATGTCTTCACCCTTGATTCAGACTTGATGGTATCCATATCTCAAGTCAATCTTTGAGAAGATGGAAGCACCTCCCAATTGATCTAACAAGTCAATGATTTTGGGTAAGCGGTACTTGTTCTTTATGGTTACCTTATTGAGTTGTCTATAATCTATGCACAGTCGAAGTGTACCATCCTTCTTCTTCACAAACAGGAATGGTGCTCCCCATGGAGACACACTAGGTCAGATATAGCCTTTGTCCATCATTTATTTTAGCTGTAGTTTAAGCTCGAATAGCTGGAGGGTTCTCATCCTATAGGGTGTCCTAGACACTGGCACCGCTCCTGGTGCAAGTTTTATTGAGAAGTCAATGTCCCTTCTCGGAGGTAGACCCGATACCTCTTCCGAAAAAAAATCTCTATACTGTCTTAGTATGGGGTGATCTTCTAGGCTTGGTCTATCATCCTCAACCGATTTCAACACCTGTATTGCATATAGAGGACATCCCTTTCTGCAATACTTTCTCATTTGAAGAGCTGATATTCGTCTCACCGAGATAGGTTTCTGGATCCCTTGAAGGGTTATCTTTCTCCCTTCTTCATTTACACATTCTAAGGTTTTATGGTAACAATCCAGCTTAGTTTTATATGTAGCTAGCAAGTCCATACCAATAAACAAGTCATACGATCCTAGGGGCAGTATGTTAAGGGTAAATTGGGTGGAAAATCCATCCATAGCGAATTGGCAGGCTGGTATGACCTCCGCCACCTTTCTTTTGGCCAGTGGCTAACTATACCAACCATGGCTTGGCATGTTTATGTGGCTGTAATTTACACTTACCAACGGCTTGAGGGGCCACATAACTCAAATTTGAACCAGGGCCAATTAAAATAGACACTAGATGGTTGGTGATCATACCTTCCATCTCCACCACTGAATCTTGGTGGTCGGCTTGTTTATTATCCATAGGTACATGAATTCGTGGCATACTCCTAGCCATGTCATTGATGGTGGTAGCTTCCTGGACGTTGTAAATTATCCTACTGTTTTGTTGTCTGTGCAGACAATCCCTTAGTAGATGTTATTCTCCACAACCCCAACATTTCAAGGGTTCTTTCTTTGGGTTATCAATGTTTCCTGGGGTTGATCCAAGAGGTCTATTTCTGCTCTAGGAAGGGAAATTCTATTGGTGTACACTTCGGGTCGAAAATCTCATCCTTGAATCCTTCTTATAGTTTTTAAATCTTGGGGATTTAAATCCCTTTTTCTAGAATCTCGAACTATTCTTCTGCTTCCAGCCTTTGTGAGGTTCTGGCTGAAGCCCAAACTGTTCATAACAATATCTTGCCTTTCAGATAGTGTCTTCTAGGGTCCTTGGCTCGTCAAACTCAAACATGTTCTAATAGTCCTTAGGTAGCCCACTGATGAATCATTGCACCTTGGCCTTTTTTTCTTTTATGTAGGGTATGTACCTCAGCAAATCAAGGAATCTGTTGACATATTCCTCTATAGTGAGTTGTCCCAACTTGAGTTCATAGAATTCTTTAGTCTTTTCATCGAAATAATTTTTCGACAGATACTTCTTCCTGAAGTATTTTTCAAACCGTTCCCAAGATAGGTCTTCTTCATGAATCCCTTTCACATTCTTAAGGTCTTCCCACCAAATGGAAGCCTTTCCATTCAGGGTCAAAGTGGCTACTCGGGCCTTCAAGTTTTCTAAGAAGTCATGGGCTCTGAAATACTTTTTTAGTCCAAGCAGCCAGGCCTCCGCTTCCTCTCCCTTCTTGATCTCACCATCGAAAGAGGGTGGTTTGGCCTTCTTGAATTCTTAGAGATTATGACTTTTGGAATTCTTTCATTTCTTCTGTTTTCTTAGAGAATGTGAACTAGTTCTGCTACTAGAAGATCCCTCCAAGTCGCCAGTTTCCTCTCCAGAGGAATCATCCGATGCTTGTCCCCTATCTTTGGGGTGGACCTTTCTTGAGGTGCTCTTCCTAGTGTGGCCACTTAAAAGACCACGTTTCCGTATCTCGAGTGGACTTCGACTCCTCTTTGTCTGTCGTCGATCCACGTGACTGGTGTCAGGTCCATGCTGTAATCGTCTTTGTATGTTGGATAAACTCTGCAGCAAGAATACATTAATTTTTGTTTGCTTCTCTTGCTCTTTTATCAACCTCTCGTTGTCGTCCTTGTAGCTTTGTAGTTTGATCATGAGACTCCTCACGGTCTCAACTAGATCCGGAGGGGTCTCTACCACCCTCCTTTCGTTCGACTCTTCGTCTCTATTGTGGGAGCCATCCCCCACTTCATGGCGCATCACCATTCTATACGTTTGCAGTTTCTCACGGTTGATTGTCCGCTTGCATGTAGACAAAACACTTGTTGTTAGCCAACATTACATTTGTTCATAACCAGCAACTAATTCACATTTCTTAAATACCTACACACACAACAATAATGCATACACACACAACAATAAGTTGTGATTCTTTCTATAATAAGGGCTTAACCAGCCTTTTTAGGAAGGGAGTAAGGTAAGATGTCTCCTTTTAATGTGCTCGTCCATGAGCACAAACAGGCCAAGTGTTGTAACCATGCTCTGATACCAATTTGTAAGACCCCCACGCTTTGTGCAAGAACTAAATAAAATTTCTCTTTCACGAGCCGGATTAGCTCTTCGATTTCCTGCTGAAATACTGCTATTTGATCCACATGCCCTATTGAAACCCCACCAGCGTGAACATGCACAAGGTGCGGGCTTCACCTATGCGACCACAGGTTGTGACCGCATGCCTATAAAAAGGCGTTTCGCATTTGGGGACTTTGGGACTTCTGCATGCGAGTCAATCCTGACTCCTGTTTCTGTGAAATCTCGATCTCCATTAGCTCCTCCCTTCATCTTCCACCCATACGACCGATCGCCACGACCTGGGGCTTATTCTCCAAACTCATCAGGACTTCACGTTTTGTGAAGTTGTAACACAACCCAACGCCTATCTTTTGAAAGCACGATCCCCGAACTGTCGACATCCCCTCACCCAAATCAATGGTCATGGCTCTCCTGTGATCTGACGATTCAGATAAAATCACGAGTTCGAGTCTCGCGAGTTCACAAAACTCTACGCTTTGACTTCTTTCAGTAGCGAGTCAACGAAATGTTGATCTCTCGCCACGAGTCTTCTTACGATGGACGGTCAAAAAGGGTCCCGATAGATCCTTGGATCTACGGTCTAGATTTCATCGCTACTTGCAAATATTGAAGGAGTCTAAGCATTAACACCTGTGCTCCCTCTTGAAATCTAATGGTCGTGATAGACCTCGGATCCTTCCCAAAGGATCTCGTCCGTTCTTCTCCGAAACGAAAGGATATTCCCTTTCATTATTTGAACTCATTATCCTTTCTGAACTTGGGCAACAAAATTCAACCTCTTAGAGCTTCGAGCTTACACGGCTCTGAAACCTTCAAAAACTAACTCCTTCTTGCACAGGGTTCCCGGACCCAGGTCACCTAACCCTTCAGATGATTCTTGGGAAAATTATCCCTACTTTTAGTCAGGTTTTTGGATAAGGGCTCAGGTGCATTTCAAAGTCCCTAGGCTATTCACTTGAATGAAGTGCCTTCCTAACTCACTGAGTTAGGAGCTATGACATAGGGGCAAGGTAAACTAGTGGGTTTACCATAGCAGTAGCCATACCGAGGAGCTTACTCTAACTCTGAGATATGATGCAATATCCTGGGGAAGGTGCTTTCGAGGAATTAAATTAGAACATCACAACAATCAAGCAGATGGGACAATTCTCAATGGAACGGAATTAGACTCCGGACTTAATCATTTTATATAGAAACCAACTATGGTATATAAGTATACACATGCATCCATTACTTCCAATCTAAAACACCATGCAATCATTCCACACAGAAACCATTTATGGGCGTATAAACATGAACATGTATCCGTGATATTCAATTCAAATACAAGGTATAAAACACTTATCAGAACCACAAGGCATGATGCAACTGCTGAGAGGGGTGCTCGTTTCCACCCAACCATAGGCTCAGTCACTCCCAATGGATTTATCACTGGCCACCCCCGAGTTTAGGCCACGATGCTTTGATATTCATTCTCTTACTTCCAACTCAATGGAAGTTAGGGACGAAGGTTACTCTCCTTCTCCCTATACAGGAATAGACGAGGACATAGGTTACTCTCCTTCTCCTGACTCAGTCTCTCTTCTCTGTGATCCCAACTCACTTTTAGCTCTCAATCCTTCCTTGGATCCAAGAGTTTTCTGCTCTCATCTCTGCATTCTTCGTCGGTCCTCTCTGCCCACACCACACTTCCTTTCTTGCCTTCCTCAACAAGATTGTGTGTGGCTTGAATTCCCAGTCTGTGGTCAGGTCCAGAAGCCTTACAGATGGGCAATTTGCCCCATCCCCTCATTAAATATTGAGGAGGTATTCCCACCTACCAGCCTGATTGTAATTCATTTTGGGTCAAAGGGTTGTTCTGATCTTGAGCAATTAAAACCAGCATAGTACTCGCTCTGTGGAAGTTAACGCAACTGCTTCGGGCCCCTTCCACCACCTTTTCATTAGCAATCGTGGTCTATTTTAGCACATCCCCTTCCCACCAGTCATGCAACACATATTCAGAACCAATTTACATTTGTCGACCTTTTATACAAAGGTCCATCAAATCAAACATTCACTCCTTTGAGTTTGCCATAGTTCCCTAGCCAATATAATTATATTTACAGACTGGGGGAAACACGGTGTTACAAACCTCCTATGAAGTCCAAGTTATCAAGTGCAAGCCCCGAAGGTGATGATTGATGCCATGTGATTCATTTTTCTAGTTCCAATCCCATTTCTTCACCACTATGGGCATCACCCCATGCAATGAGTGTTAAGTGGACTATTCAAAATCATGATAAATTGGTCAGTTGTGACTAATACTCATGGATGTGGGTCATAGATTAATGAATTACTTTACATAAATAATCCTAAAAAAGATATATCGTATATTGGATTGTGGAAGCCCCTCAATGCTTAAATAAAAGAGTGAAGGGAGTTCTAACTAAATAGTTCATAAGGCACAACATTTTCCAAGGTTTTGCGAATCGGGTAGCAATTTAAGTGGGCTCGATTGTGGTGAAAACTCCACAGTTAAGTGAGCTTGATCTAGAGGAGTCTTAGGATGGATGACCTCCCAAAAATTCATGGTTACCGGGCGTAAGCCCCATAGATGATGATTGATGCTATGCGATTCATTTTCCTAGTTTCAATCCCACTCACTTATCTTGATGAGGTAGGGAAACAAGGCAAGGATCAAGGCATTCTAAGAGTTGTAGTTGTCAGAGAAATTTCATCCATGTAGCTGAAAAAGAGTTAAGGAAGGGATGCCAAATTTTTGCAACCCAAATAGAAGAGGCAACCAGAGATAAAGTGTCAAGCATCGAAGACCATCCATTCTTGAAGGATTTTTAATATGTCTTTGGTGAAATTTCAAGATTTCCACCAAAGAGAGACATTGATTTCTCTATTGATTTGGTGTCAGGAGCTTCCCACTATCAAAGACACCTCACAGAATGGGAACACCAGAGTTGAAGGAGTTGCAGATGCAACTTGAAGAATTATTAAAGAAGGGGTATATACATCCAAGTGTAGCACCTTGGGGAGCCCCAATGACTTTTGTAAAGAAGAAAGATGGAACCTTAAGGATGTGATTGATTTCAGACAATTAAATAAGGTTATATAAAGAACAAATACCCGCCAAGAATTGATGATCTATTTGATTTGAGGAAATGTGCAAGAACATTTTCCAAGATCGACTTGAGATCATATTATCACCAAGTAAGAATAAAGCACGAAGATATCAACAAGACAACGTTTAGAATAAGATATGGGCATTATGAATATATGTTAGTGTCATTTGGGCTATCAAATGCCTCAATAGTTTTCATGTGCCTAATGAATGAAGTGTTCAGGGAGTACATGGACAAGTTTGTAATTGTGTTCCTGGATGAAAAATGAAGGAGGAGCATGAGCAACATTTGAGAATGGTGCTAAAAGTTTCAAGAGAGCACAAGTTATATGCCAAACTAAGTAAGTGCATCTTTTATCAAAAGAATATTCACTAGTTGGGGCATATTATTTCAACCGATAGGATAACAATTGATCTCGAGAAGATAGAGGCCACTAGAGGAGGGTCGGTGCCAAGAAATGTGTCAGAGGTCAAATCATTCACGGGTCTTGCAAGTTATTACCGAAGATTCATAAAATAATTTTCAAATATTGCAAGCACAATCACTTCATTGCAAAAGAATGGAGTAAAATTTGAATGGATTTATGAATGTGAAGAGAGTTTTCATTAGTTTAAAGACATTTTGACAAGTGCGCCAATCTTGGAGATTGTAGACCTTGATGAAGACTTTGTTGTGTGCAGGGATGTGTGTAAGGACACAAAACACAAATAAAAAATATTGCTTACATAAATCAAATGTTTGGCCAATCTTGGGATGAGTAGAACTCTAGGGAGTGTTCTAATCCTTCCATCCACAAGCTTCAACTTGACTTTTCCTCGTCCTATGATTTTAGTTGTCGAGTCATCACCTAGGAAAACATCACCTCCATTGAACCTTTCATATTCACATAACCACTCCCTATGAGGAGTCATATGAAAGGATGCACCTGAGTCAACCAGTCATGCCTCATGATTTGCATGTGTGATGGAAGAATCCAAGTACACATCCCCTCCTTCTTTCAAGGAGGTTTTTGCTTTTGTAGAAGGAGAATCTTCAAATCCCTTCCCTCTCTCAACACTTTTGGATCTACATTGCTTCTTGTAGTGCCCATGTTTTCCACATCTCCAACAAACCTTTACAAACTTTCTGAGAGATATAGATCTACCCTTAGATTTAGATCTCCCACGCGAGGATTTAGATCTATTTCTTTCCTGGGAGCGTACTCTTGCAAATAATGCATATGCACTCTGTCCTTCCATGTTCTTCTTCCTCATCTCCTCTGACAACAAGGATGAGACCACATCATCGAAACTTAAAGAAGTTGTATTAATACCTATGGCCACAACCAGACTATCCCACGAGTCTAGTAAAGAGCACAATAAACTGATACACTTATCTTCATCATAAATTTTAATATCAACAAAAAATAACTGACTTACCACTGAATTGAAGGCGTTTTGATGCTGTCACTAAGTCTCCATCTTTCATCCTTGATTTATACAACTTGTTTTGCAGGAACAATTTGTTTATCAGGGACTTATATTAATACAAAGTCCCCAACTTATCCCATAATGCCTTGGTTGTAGCTTCCCCTAACACATTCAAAAATACTAAATCTGAGAGACACAACCGGATTGTGCTCTTTGCCTTCCTATGTAACTTTTTCTAGTCTTCTACTGACGTTCCTATAGGTGCAGTACCCGGATCCACAACAATCCATTGATATTTGTCTACCAACATATCTTCCATCTTGAGCTTCCATAGCCCAAAATTTTCCCATTAAATTTCTCGATCTCTATTTTCAAACAACTCGCCATTTCTTTTCACTACAAGAATCACTACCATAGATCTCCCACTGTAACGAGGCTTATCACAGACCCAAGCCAAACCCCTGACCACAAAAGCGTCCCCTTGAAGCCAATAATTTCTTTGATACCAAATGTAGATTTTAACCTTGTTCAATTAATTACTTCAAACATATTATTAATAAAATAAAAAAGATATAATGGCACACACACACACACATTACACAAAGATTTTTACCTTAGAAACCCAAACCAAGAAAACCAACAACTTGTTTAGAGATGCACCTCTAATCTTCTATTCATCATATCTTCATTGTTTACAATACAATACAATATATAGGATCCTGCGACATCCAAAATATCCAATCCATTGATCTAGATTAGCTAAATACCCTAATTCCTTAACCTGAATTAGAAAACCATCGACGAAAACCATGTGCCGAAAAATCCCCGAAAAACAGATGCAAAAAATCCCAAAAAACAATTTCAGGGGCGCTGTCCCCAAATCCCCCGGAAATGGGAGGGGCTAGCACCCCCCCTCTAATACCCGTGTGTGCTCAACACAATGAAAACACTATATCTAGTCGTGTAAACAATATAACACATACCCAACAATTGTAGCTGTGTTTAAATTAATGATAGCAGAACCGTTAAATCTGTGTGCATTCCCGTAGTTGGTAGGCTACATGATTAGTTAGTAGATTGTTTTTATTTATGTGTAATTTTGTATGGTAATGTTCCTTAGTTAAACTAGGGGACATTACATAGGCTCTAGAGAAATATGTTTCCCTCCCATTAACAAGGGGGGGTATCCAAAGGGATTGAATGCATGATTTTATCTAATTTATACTTTGGGTTTCCTCTTTGTGTATTTTAGATTTGATCATGATATATCTCATATATTTATGGGCCCTTGAGACTATATCTATGTAGTTTATTGATATGGATCCATTTGAAAGGGTTAATTCCAACATTGTATTTCCAAATCTCCTTCTATAGTTTTGTTTATGGAGATCTTTAGAGTTTTGATCCCTTACATCGAGCCACATATACTTCAAGACATATTCCTTGAGATTCCTTCCCTTCGAGAATGTGTTTTTTTTCAATACACATTAACATTCATTTCTTCTTTATCAAGAGTTTAGAGTATCCTTACACACCCTAACATTCTTTTTTTCTTTAATCAAGAGTTTCTAGTATCCATACGAATCTATAATGTATTGTAGGGATTTCAATATGGTTTTCGAGGTCTTTCTTCCTAAGGTTGGATCCAAAATGATAAGATTAATCTAATGTTTAATCAAAGTTGCTAGGGAGGGGAAGAGAGGGAGGGGAGGGATCACAAAGGATGGATGGAGGAGGAGCATGAGCAACTTGACTTTTCCTCTTCCTATGATTTTGACTTTTCCTCATCTACTAAAAAACAAAGGAGGAGCACGAGCAACATTTGAGAATGGTGCTAGAAGTTTTAGGAGAGCACAAGTTGTATGCCAAACTAAGTAAGTGCATCTTTTATCAAAAGAAGATTCACTACTTGGGGGCATATTATTTCATGCAGTTGATCCCGAGAAGATAGAGGCCAAAATCATAGGATGAGGAAAATTCAAGTTGAAGCTCATGGATGGAAGGATTAGAACACTTCCTGGTGTTTTACACATCCCAAGATTGGCCAAAATTTTGATTTAAAAAAAAAAATTGCTTGTCGAGTCATCATCTAGGAAAACATTACCTCCATCATAACTTTCATATTCACAGAACCACTTCATGTGGGGAGTCATATTAAAGGATGCACCTGAGTCAACCAACCTTGCCTCTTGATTTGCATGTGTGCTTGAAGAAGCCAAGTACACATCCCCTCCTTCTTCAAAGGAGGTTTTTTCTTCTGTAGAAGGAGCATCTTCAAATCCCTTCCCTCTCTCAACACTTTTGGATCTGCATTGCTTCTTGTAGTGCCCTTCTTTTCCACATCTCCAACATACCTTTACAAATTTTCCGAGAGATTTAGATCTCCCACTTGGGGACTTGGATCTATTTCTTTCCTGGGAGCATCCTCTTGCAAATAATGCATATGCACTATGTCCTTCCATGTTCTTCTGCCTCATCTCCTCCGACAACAAGGATGTACCACATCATCGAAACTTAAAGTAGTTGTATTACTACCTATGTCACAACCAGACTATCCCACAAGTATGGTAAAGAGCACAATAAACCAATACACTTATCTTCATCATAAATTTTAATATCAATAGATAATAATTGACTTACCATTGTATTGAAGGCATTCTGATTATAAGTTGGTTTCACAACAATCCCTAGCTCATCCTGCTACTCGTTTCGAAACCCGGAACTTGACATCATCATCTTCCTCCCTCACGACTATGTCTGATCATTCTCACTCC
Source organism: Picea mariana (assembly GCA_032191745.1). Lineage (NCBI taxonomy): Eukaryota > Viridiplantae > Streptophyta > Pinopsida > Pinales > Pinaceae > Picea > Picea mariana. Next base: position 54,674 of record JASDQU010738861.1, read on the forward strand.
GGGTCTTTTCCACCTGATCTTTCGCGTTTTGTTCAAAATGATTTTATCTCACATATTTCTCTTAATTCAAACTATGGATAAATCACACCAACTTCCCATCCTACACAGTCCCCACGCAACCTTACTCTTGCTCCCACATTCTCTCCCTTCTCCCAATCTACTACTACTCTAACTTAAGATTCATCGCCTTGAAAAAACACTCTTAAACCACCCAACCTGTACTCGGTATCACCGCTCCTACCCAAACACCCTCAGCCTCCTCCCCACCCCAACTTCTTTCTGCTCCTTTGTGCGACTCACCCCGGGCGATGACCCTCAATCTAGTGACCAATCACCACCATTCCACCCATAACCTTATGTATGACTTGAACATGGTTGCGCCAAACCCTAAAAAACCCACAACCTTTGCTCCTTTTTGTGAATCGCCCCTATGAAGACCCTCGATATAGTGACCAATCGCCACCTATTCACCCATAATCCTATTTCCAACCTGAACATGGTCGCGCCAAACCCTAAACAACCTGCCACCTTTGACCAACAACCTTCTACGTAGCTAAGCGGGTTGTTACTCCCTCCTTTGAATGATGTGGACCATGACCTCACCCACTTGGAACTCACCTCCTCCTTCAACCCTAATTTTACTGACCACTGGCTCCCAACTCACCCAGTTGATTATAACTCTAGTATTGATCCCTTTCCCCCTAAAAATCTGGGTCACTCTTCCATTTTCTCATCGATTATTTCCATTTCCTCATCAACTAATTCCTTAATCGGCTCACCGTCCCTCAAAGGTCCCACCTTAAATAAAAATATTTCCTACCCACCTCCACCTCCCCTTAGCCCGAATCATTCTACAGTTCTGTTGTGACCACAACCCCCCCCCAATATATATATTTTTTAATTATTATGGGTCCCTGCATATGAATTTTGTTAATATCGCTTTCTAGAATGTTTTGGTTTCGTTATTTTGTGAAATTTTCATTTTGTTTGGATTTTTGTTTTGACATCTTGATTGCTTTCGTTTTATTGCTAGCATTCAAACAATTCAAGTTTCGCTACATTATGACTTGCAATTTGAAAGATATCCTTAGTCAAAAGTTTGGTCAATTTTACCACCTAGGCATTAAAATATGTAAATAATTTTTTTATAATTAATTAAGTTAATTATTAGTTCATAAGGTTAAATTTGATTTAATTTTTGTTTTATTAAATTGTAAATGCAATCCTGTATATATATTTTGTAATTATAACATAAATTAAATAATTAAATGAAACAAAAATATATATATTCAAATAAAATTAATAAAATTGTCGAGGAATTTTTATAAATTAGATTAGTTTTGATGACTCGACTTTAACAAGTGATATCTTGAGTTTTACTCAATAAAATGAGGCAAATAAGCACTCGTTGAAAATTTATTTTCATCAGGAACAATCTGGCAACATTAATTCAAGTAAATTTGGAGATTTACTATCCCAAAAAATCAGCAAAAGTGAAGGCTACAAATTTGCAAATAAAATTAGTTTTATGAATTGATTTAGAAGATTTTCTTTAGCCAAGAAGATTTGTTGTTACTTATTCATTTCTAGATTGTTTTATTGTTAATTTTATCTCCATGGGAAAGCATGAATTATTATTCTAATTTGGTAATTTGTTTTGAAAGATTGGAAATTGTGTCCATCTTTAGGAGGCGATTTTACAGTGTGGTTTCCAGACAATCAAAGAAGAATCTCTCCAAACGGTTGAAAACCCACTTCCAAAATGGGTTGGTTTACCTTCACCATTAGTCGTTTCCTCAGAAAAACAATACTTTGGGAGAAATATTATCAGGAAGGAGGCAGAATTTCCCAGAATTGTTGTTACAACCACATCATAGGAAGTAATTTTTCAGGTCGATTTCTAGGCGATCAGTGAGGAATCTCGCCAAACGGTTGAAAACCCACTTCTAAAACAGGCTCATTTACCTTATTCCTAGAGAATTCTCTCAAAATCTAAATCATTTTGGGGTAATTAGGATCGTAGTGGCACAAAATTTTCTCAAATTAGAAATCATGTCACTTTTCAGGAGGCAATTTTGCAGATCGATTTCTTAGCAAACCGAGAGGAATCTCTCCAAACGGTTGAAAACACATCTACATAATGGGATGGTTTACTTCTCAGATGGGAAGTTTTGCAAACAAATAGACATTTGTGAAGATACACTTTACTTCATAAGGGGTTGTTTCCATAATTTTGCCTTTTGGCAGTTTTGAGTTATGTAGCTAATTCATAATTGTGGAGCTAATAGTGGGATTCAACCTGAGTGGAGAAATTATAAAAGGTGTCATATTATTCTTGTAAAAAGGTTCTAGAACTGAACTTGGGGAATAATTTTGTAGTGAGAAAAAAGCTTGATGACACTGTTGTATTATAGTTATTTTCTTTCTGTGGGGTTTCAGAGGACTGTACAAAGACAGGGTGATTTAAAGGTAATGGCAAGTTTCCATTGATTTGCACTACTGTATCATTTGTAAGCTTGTTGTTACTTTTTCTTGTTAATTTAGTTTTGATTTAAATATTTATTTTTGTAAAGCTATCTTTACAGAGAAAAACATATTTTAAATTAGAATTTAATGATGGATTCAAGGAAACTTGATTGCGGTTAATGGTAACTATTTATCATTTAATTATAATCTTGTTTTGGTTTAATTATTGTCATATTAGGATAACTATTTATTTAATATGATAGTAGATATTAAATTGAATTCATAATTGATTTTGATTATATTTATGGTTATCTTAATAACTATTTGTTGAGATCTTTCCATTGCATATTTGCATGGATAATTTGCAAATCATATGAACTAATCCTATGATTTGCAAATCAATCTTAATCTTAAATTCAATACCATTCCTTTCCCCTTTTTAGTACTTTGTTCCTAGTTTGGATGAGATTTGTATCTTGTCCTAATCAAGATAGGATAGATTACATTTTTCTTTGTCGCTTGCATAATAGATTAAAGTTCCATTTGCATTTAAGTCTATAAAGTTTCCTTTTGCAGGAGAGAAATCCAGTGTGGCATAGTTGAGCCCTTATCTTAGCCATAGGGTTACTTTCTTGTAAGCATGTTTAATTATTGTTCTTCCTTACAACTTCTGGAGAAAGGGTTTATTTTCGCTATAGCCCCTAAATGCCTCCCCTTGGAGGAAATTATTTGCTCTATCGAATCCATTACCCACCAGCTACCTGATCATGAAGCTGAAGAAATCAAATAGGAATGTGAATGAATCCTTCGCCACTCCAAACCCCCTAAACCCAACCCTATCAAAGAACAATTTTACTCTATTCCTCACCTTAACAAGAACCCTGACATCCTGGTCCTCAAAGTCGACAAAGGAAATGCTATTGTGATTATGAACACCACGGACTATGAATCTAAATTGCTTGACCTCCTTTCTTCTTCTACCTACAAAACCTTAGCCAAAAACTCTATTAATACCATTACCACCATAGTGAACAAAGCCATCAAATCTTCCTCCCCAGACCCCACCATCCAAAAGTGTCTTCTTACTCATAACCCTCAAACCCAGAGAATTTATGGGCAACCCAAAATCCACAAAAAAAATATTTCACTCAAGCCTATAGTAAGCACCATAGAAGCCCCCGCTCATGCCCTCTCGGTTTCTTGCCGACAAGCTTCAAACCTCCGTCAGAAAAAACTCCTCCTTTATTAAAGATTCCACAAATTTGATCCATAAAATCCGATATCTTCCCCTTGATGATGATGACCTTATGGTTAGTTTTGTCTATGTTCACTAAAATTCCTATAGCGAAATCCCTAACCCTTATCACCAATCTGGTTGACCTTGAAACTCTTAACCTTATCAAGATCTATCTCTCCTATACCTTATTTACCTCTAAGGGGATATACTACAAACAAACTGACAGAAAAACCATAGGATCCTCCCTCCCCCATGTGGCGGCTAACATATTTATGGAACATTTTGAGTCTCTAGCCTTAAGCAACTTTCCCCTCAAACCCAAATATTGGTTTTGGTTTGTAGATGACACATTCGTCATACGACCTCATGGCCATTCCAACCTGATCTCTTTCTTTAATCATCTCAATAGCCTCTCCCCCCACTTCCAATTCACGATGGAAACCCAAAGAGACAACTCAATCCCCTTTTTCGATGTTCTCATCTCCCGTCTTTCTAATGGTTCTCTCTCCCACCAAGTCTACAGGAAGAAAACTCATACTGACAGATATCTCAATGCCAACTCCCACCATCACCCAACTCAAAAATCCATTGTCCCTAAAACCCTGATCACCAGATCCCTCTGAATATTTGACCCTCAATTCTGTTAGAAAAACAGGACCGTGGAGCAATAAAATAAAACAAATGAGGAAACAAAACACAGAAGATACACAATACAAGAGAGACACGAATTTACGTGGTTCACCCAGTGTGGGCTACGTCCACCAGAGGAATTGCCAGGTCCTTCCTTTATTATTATCCAACAAATGAAGGGATACAACCTACAACAAAACACGCTGTATTTTCCTCTTCTTTCTCTCACAGTTTCCTCTCTCAGAATACAATATTCTCCATCAACCATAGCCACAATACATTTCCCTCATAAAAGAGGGTTGCCTTCTAGGGCAAAAAACCCTAACATAATATCTACCATTAGATCTGTGACCTTATAATGAACGGTCCAGATTTACAATGAAATTACAATATACATTTAAAAAGCAATTTTTCCTTTGGGGGCTTCGCTCTCGAACCCCCGCTGGGGGCCCGCTTGCCCCCAGACCCCCCAACCGAGGGGATAGCCCCCCCGGACCCTGCAGAGGGGGTAGCCCCTCTCTGCACTCCCCCATGTGGAAGAGTGTACATACTTCTGGGGTGTAAATACTTCATGGGGTATAAACACGACTGAAAGTAAAAGACCTCTGAATCCGGAAGATAATCAGGCTCCACAACCAACAATCTCCCACTTGGAGACTGATCTCAACAACTCCACCGCTACTGTATATGTTGGACTCTAAACCTTCTTGGACTTGGCAAATTTCTCATCTTCATCTTCATTCTTGAAGACCAACTGAAACTGAGCAGGAACTCAGTTTCTCCCTGGTTACTCCCTTTCTTAACATGTCTGCAGGATTCTGGCTAGTGTGTATCTTTTCCAACTTCAAATGTCCATTTTCCAAGATGGATCGTATGAAGTGGTACCTCAACTGTATATGCTTAGTCTTCGAATGGAAGGTTGAGTTCTTTGCAAGGTGAATGGCACTCTGACTGTCACAGTATAACCTGCTATTCTCCTATTTCTTTCCCAATTCCTCCATAAACCTCTGTAACCAAATCATCTCTTTACTAGCCTTTGTAGCAGCAACATACTCTGCCTCTGTTGTTGAAAGTGCAACAACCTTTTGCAGTTTCGAAATCCAACTTACTGTTGTTCCACCTATAGTAAAAACATACCCTGTGGTGCTCCTCCTGCTGTCTTTATCACCTGCCATATATAAATCAACATATCCTTGTAGAAAAGTGTTTGAACCTCCAAAACATAATGCATGAGTAGTAGTACCTCTCAAATACCTGAGAATCCACTTTACTACCTCCCAATGTTCTTTACTTGGATTGTTCATATACCTGCTCACAACTCCCACTGCATGTGCAATATCTGGTCTTGTGCAAACCATTGCATACATCAAGCTGCCAACTGTTGATGAATAAGGGACCCTGGACATGTATTCTATCTCCTCCTGTGTCTTTGGACACATTTCCTTAGTTAATTTGAAATGGTTGCCCAAAGCTGTACTAACTGGTTTTGCATTCTGCATTCTAAACCTCTCCAACACCTTCTTTGTGTACTCACCCTGAGATAATGTCAATTTGTGATTTTTTCTGTCTCTTTTTATTCTCATGCCAAGGATTTTCTTTGCAGCACCCAAATCCTTCATCGCAAATGAATTGGCTAATTTCTTCTTGAGCACATTTATATCCTGCATATTAGACGCTACAACAAGCACGTCATCTACATACAATAGCAAGATAATAAAGCTTCCATTTTCTAGCTTTTTAAAATAAACACAATGATCAGAATGACATCTACTATAACCCTGTTCTGTCATAAACCTATCAAACTTCAAATACCACTGCCTTGGAGCTTGCTTTAGGCCATA
>JASDQU010738861.1:67549-85008 GCA_032191745.1 Picea mariana
ACTTGAACTCCTGTAGAGGCCTTGAAGTGGTGTTGTAGAGCACAAAACTCAACATAATTGGAAAGGCGATCAACCACAACCATGATTACATATTTATTGTGAGATTTTGGTAATTCCACAATGAAGTCCATAGAAACGTCATTTCAGTTGGTGGAATCGGTAAAGGTTGTAGTACTCTTGGAGGTTCCACTATCTCTCCCAATGTCGTTGGCAAATGTCGCACTCTACCACAAAGGTGTGGATGTCCTTTTTCATGCCTTCCAAAAAAAATGAACATTTGATCCATTTATAAGTTTTATGGAACCTCAAATGACCTTTTATGGGAGAGGAATGTAATCYAGATAATACCAACGATCTAAATGTTGACTACTTGTTCACATAAATATGCCTTTTATAGAAAATCTCTTTAGTTTGCCAAACTATGTAGCCTTGATATGCATGGGGTTCAATTTGAAGTTGTCGGATCAGGTTAGTGATATTCAGATCTATTAACCATTCTTTGTGAACATCATTCAACCAGTCAGGTACAATGAAGGAGAGTGAAAAGAGGGACCCTTCCTCTTCTTACTTCAGAGATAAATCATATACTAGAACATTCTCCTTTCCCTTCTTATAAATTATCTCATATTCATATCCTGATGTTTTGATGACCGATTTTTGTTGCTCGAGGGAAGAATTTTTTTTCTCCAAAAGGTACTTCAAGCTGTGATCATTGGTGTTAATTTGGAAACATTTCCTTAATAGTTATGGACACCATATATCCACATCATGCAATATAAACATCATCTCCTTTTCATAAATAGATTTTCCCAAATGCCTCGCACATGATTATTTTTTGGTAAAAGCCAATGGTTGTCCCTCTTGCAAGAGTGTTGCTTCAATGCCTTCACCTGAGGTGTCACATTCAAAGACAAAGATCTTAGTGAAGTCAAGCAGAGTGAGTATTGGGGTTGTACACATAGCCTTCTTCAAGTCCTCAATGGATTATTCTATGGTGTCATTCCAACTAAAAGCACTTTTTTTAAGCAAGGTTGTGAGGGGAGCTTCAATATTATCATATATCCTTACAAACTTTCCATAATAACTAGGAGACAAGGAAAACCTCTTAAACTTTTAAGATATTTGGGGCAAGGCCAATCTTTCATCACTTCTATTTTATTTAGACCCACATGCACACCATCATGACTAACAATATGGCCCAGATATTTCACTCTAGATGCACCAAAGGTACATTTGAACCACTTAAGAAAGAGTTAATGGTTAACAAGTAGTTGTAAGACCTAATTCACATGGGTGACATGGACTTGCCAAGTTTTACTGTGGATCAAGATGTCATGGAAAAAAGACAAGGACGAAATGACACAGAAAGGATTTAAATATTTTGTTCATGAGATTTTGGAAGGTGCATTGCAAAGGCCAAAAGCCATCACCAAGAATTCCTAATGGCCCTCATGAGTGCCAAAATTAGTTTTAGGAATATTTGCCTCCTTCTTGTGAATTTGGTGATAGCCCAAGGGAAGATCAAGTTTGGTGAAGAATTGAGCATCCTTGAGCTCATCCAAAAGGTCGTCAATAAATGGAATGGGAAACTTATACTTCACTGTCAGTTTGTCGAGATCTTGGAAGTTAGTACACATGTGCTAAGTGCCTTCTTTCTCGAGGACCATGATGATCGATGAAAATTAAGGGTTGGAACTAGGGAGAATGACACCAATGTTTGGAAACTCCTTAATGATCTTTTTTATTTCATTTTTTTGGGCAAACGGATGGTAATATGGGCATACATTGAGTGGGAGCCTACCTGGTATGAGTAGAATAGAATGATCGTGCTCACCTTGGGAGGGTGATATTTCTTGGAGCAGTTCAATATGGATTGGTATTTGGCCAAGACTAACTGTATGTTGGAATGGATGGGTTGAGAAGGTGTCTGAAAAGCTTGAATGGCATGTAACTAGGCCACAATGCCTAATTGACCTATTTTAAGAAGATTTTTCATGAAATGGGAGTTGATGATCTTTGGAGAATCAATTGTAATTCCTTTGAAAGTGTAGCAATGCCCCTCCTACTGGAAACTCATGTATAACTCACATAAATCCATGGTGATGGTACTTGATGTTTGTAACCATTTAACACGCAAGATAATGTCACAACCACCCATTTCGATAGGAAACATGTGGGTTTTCAGGGTGTAACATCCCTCGGTCGGTGACCCCGGTCGGGTAACAATACCAAAGCAACCTTTGCTTTTCCTTTACTGCTCTGATACCATTTCTGTGACATTCCCAACCTTAAACAATAGGCCAAGCCATGCCACCGAGTAACTTTGCGGAAATAATCACATAAAAAACTTAACCGGAAGATCGAGATAACATCTGGTATTCACACATATAAATATATATATATCTATAATGCAATTAAACAGACGTCAATACTCTACTCATACACTTGTTCATGCGGAAGAAACATTAACACCTACATGCAACATATATATACATGCATTGCTCATTAGTTATAATGCAAATACAAATACATAGCATACAACGAACAAAGAATCAGTACTTATCTTTTAATAGGTGACCAACAACTGTGTCCAGACCTTCTATGAACCTCCTATCCTTAGACCACGTTGTTCATCACACTCAGCAGTGGGTCACCCCTGAGCTTGGACTAAACTCCACAGGGAAAGGAAATTCTAGGCTTGGCAAGGACAAGCAAGAAGTTGTACAGAACAATAGGAAGGATCTTTTATCCCAAGAACCACTTCCCCCGACAACCCACAAACCCTCATTCCCCACACCTGCTCCACCCCAGGAGGGTACACCTTCACTAATACAAGTCCATCGACAACTACACCTCCCTTACCTTGGGCTTCATCAACAGGATGGACCAGAAGTCTCAGAGTACTGTAGATGCTACGAGACTCCCTCCAGGAGAACTCTCACTTCCCAACAAACTCTCTCACCTGGGAGATTTGCTCACAGGCCTGACAACCTACTTCTTCAATTCAAATCTTATGTCAAACAGACACAGGTGATGTCAAAAACAGAATTCAAGTAACACACGGGTGAAGTCAACCACAAAAAATGGGTATGGACACAGAGTATGACAACAAACCAAGCTTAGCCAAAACTGTGTTGGCAACAACTACCAACCGCTATGACACAACACGAATCTAGAAAAAATCCAAGTTCGTCGGGCTTCACAAGAAATATGTAGGACAACTCTAGTGTCTACAGGTTACACTAGCGCATGCATCAGTGGGGAGTATGGCTCTCTTCCAGGGTGGCTAACCTCGCGAGAGTGTCGATCCAATCGTGAAGTATCATGACAGTCGTGAGAATCGTGAGACTGGTGAGTGAGAGGACCCCCAATGAGATGACTTTCCCACTTAAAACTGCATGCGCCCGGGTTGACATATGTCTCCCTGAAGCAGCATGAGCTCCACTTAACACTCATCCCCCTTTCCCCTAGGAACTTAGGACAACATGGTTATATCAAACCTTAGCTTCTAGGAAATAATAATATAATATTATTCCTTTAGAGTTAATTCCTCTAGCTTAGCCCATGTTCCTAGACACTTAGCCCCTTCCCCACCTAGTGGAGCTTAGTCCCCCATAACTCTTTCTTCGTGGAGGGTCTACACACATCAGTGTAATTTTATTAATGATATGTGTGTATTCACATATACAAAATCAAGATCATTGGCCTTAGCATATGGCTCACCATTCTAATAAACACATAAGTCTCTCAACTTATAACCACTCGGCTCACTAGGCTATAAGCATAATTACAATTCAACAGGGGCTCGGCCTTGGGGTGTTACAATCCCCTCCCCTTATTTTTGCACTGTCCTCAATGCAACTCTTTACACAACAACAACAAGATTTCCAAAATCTTCAAAAAGATGTGGGTACTCTTCCCGCATAGCATCTTCATGCTCCCATGTTGCGTCCTCAGAACTGTATTAGGTCCACTAAACCTTACAAGCTTTACGACTCTATTTCAAAGTTACTTGCTCTTCCAGTCCATTATGCGCACATGATGCACTTGCAAAGTGCCTTCTTGTTCCACCTGGATCACATTCCAATCAATCACATGATTAGCATCAGGTATATACTTCTTGAGCAATGATACATGAAATACATTATGAATATTCATGGATACAGGAAATGCAAGCATATAATCTACTGGTCCAATCCTTTCTAGGATTTCAAATGGTTCACAAAATCTGGCTGCCAACTTGGAACAACTTCCCAACTTCAGGGAACTTTTGTTGACTTTCACCTTCAGGAAAACATGGTCACCCACTTTAAACTCTCTGTGGTTTATGCCTTTGTCTGCATAACTTTTCTGTCTGTCTTGGGCAACCTTCAAATTCTATTTAATCTTCAACATTTTCTCCTCCATTTCCTTGACCAACTCCAACCCAACCACTGCCCTATCAACTGGATTGTCCCAGCTCATTGGGGTGTTGCACTTTCTGCCATAAAGTGCTTCAAACGAGCTCATCTTCAATGATGCTTGATACCCATTTTTGTAGGCAAATTCTACCAAGTGTAGATAATCTTCCCATTTAGATGGTTTTTCCATCACATACATCCTTATCATGTCTTCTATCACTTGGTTTACTCTTTTTGTTTGTCCTTCTGACTCAGGGTGATAGATTGTGCTGAAGTTTAGGTTTGTCTCGAATAGTCCTCTCCAAAACTTTGAGGTAAACTTTTGGTCTCTATCAAACACAATTGTCTTGGGAATACTGTGTAGTCATGCTACCTCACTCATATAGATATCAACAATGTTAGTTGCCTTGTGACTGGTCTTCAATGGAATAAAATGGGAAGCTTTAGTAAGCTTGTCCACTACCACCATGGTTGAATCATGTTGCTTGCTTGTTATGGGCAATCCTGTGATGAAATCCATTGTCACCACTTCCCACTTCCACTCAGGGATGGTTAATGGTTGTAGCAAACCAACTGGGTGTCTATGCTCAGCCTTTAACTTTTGACATTCCAAGCATTTGGCAATAAATTCAACAACTTCCTTCTTCATTCCTGGCCAATAATATTGGCTTTTAACTGCTAAAATTGTTTTCTGATATCCTGGGTGTCTTGCATAAGGTACATTGTGCATTTATTTTAAAATCGCACTCTTCAATTCAGAAGAGTTGGGTACATAAACTCTTCTTCTGTACAATAGAATTCCATCAATTCCCAATTCGAAATCTTCAGCCTTCTGTTGCATTTTACCTTGCTGCAATTTTGTTACCAATTCTATGTACTGTGAATCAACTTTTGCAGCCTCATAGATTATGCCTTGAAGATCCATCTAATAGATGTTGATGGTTGTAGCATGCAGTTCATGCACTCTCCTACAGATTGCATCGACCGCTTTATTCTCCTTTCCTTTGATGTACTTGATATCAAAGTCATATTCACAGAGGAATTCCAACCATCTGCTCTGCATGGCATTCAATGTAGGCTAATCAAACAAATACTTCAGACCATGATGGTCTGTCCTGAGCTCAAACCTCTATCCCATGAGGTAATGTCTCCATTTCTTTAGAGCGTTTACAATGGCTACCAACTCCAAATCATGAGTAGCATAGAGAATTTCATGCTCTTTCAATTTTCTGGACTCAAAACATATCACAAACCCATTCTGGTTGAGGACTCCTGCTAGTCCTTCTTTACATGCGTCTGTGAAAACCACAAAATCTTCATTCGGATCTGCAATCTTCATAATTGGAGCACTGGTTAATCATTGCTTCAATCGCTGGAAGCTTCTTTCACATTCTTTTATCCATTGAAATTTCTTCCCCTTCCTTTGCAAGGAAGTGATGGGGTGAGCTATTCTCAAAAACCCTGCAATGAACCTTCTATAGTAGCCAGCTAGACCCATGAAGGATCTGAATTTTGTCACATTTTTAGGTGTTTTCCACCCTTTAATGGCCTCAATCTTTTCAGGGTCCACGACTATCCCTTCTTCTGATATGATATGCCCCAAATAGTGAATTATGTTTTGATAAAACGAGCACTTGCTCAATTTGACATACATATTATGCTCTCTTAGCACTTGCAACACCATCTTCAAATGATGCTCATGCTCTTCTTCTGACTTGGAATATACAAGGATGTCATCCAAAAAGACAATGACAAACTTGTCCAAATATTCCTTGAAAACGCCATTCATTAAGCACATAAAAACAACGGGTGCATTTGATAACCTAAATGGCACCACCGTGAACTCATAATGATCATACTTTGTTCTGAAGGAGGTCTTGTTGATGTCTTCCTCTTTTATCCTTACTTGATGGTATCCTGACCTGAGATCTATCTTCGAAAATATCTTTGCATCCTTCAATTGATCAAAGAGATCATCAATCCTTGGCAGAGGATACTTGTTCTTTATAGTCACTTTCTTCAACTGTCTGAAATCAATGCACAACCTCATTGTTCCATATTTATTCTTTACAAACAAGACTGGGGAACCCCAAGGGGATACACTTGGGTGGATATACCCTTTCTTCAGAAGCTCTTTGAGCTGCATTTGCAGTTCCTTCAGCTCTGGTGTACTTATTCTGTAGGGAGTCTTTGACACTGGGGTTACTCCAGGCGTCAAATTTATAGAGAAATCAATATCTCTCTTTGGAGGTAGTCCCGGTACCTCCTTGAACACATCTTCAAAATCTTCCAGGACTGCATGGTCCTATAGAATTGGCACCTTATCCTTAGATGCTTCCTCCATATGAGCTACAAATATTTGACAGCCTTTCCTGTAGCATTTCTTCAACTACATTGCTGAAATTTCTCTAATAACAACTGCCCTGGGAATTCCTTGGGCTGCTCTCCGATTTCCTTCCTCATCCAAGCAAGTGAATGCCTTGTTATGGCAGTCTAAAATGGCATGGTGTTGGTCCAACCAGTCCATAGCAATTAGGCAATCATATGATCCTAAAGGCAAGATATTCAGATCTTCCTTGTTACTTAGTCCATTCATGCCCACTGGACATGATTTAACCGACTCAACAACTTTCCTCTTGGCTCCTGTAGCCAGCTGTACCATCCAAGATTTCTCATGTTTGCTTCTCGGCAAGCGTAATATTTCAACAACTTTAGGATCTATGTAACTATGACTAGCTCTTGAGTTTATTAAAATAGTAAAGGCATGGTTATTGATCATACCTTCAACTTCAATCATGTGTGATTGAAACTCAACTTGCTTGTTGTCCAAGGCTGCATAGATTCTAGGTACTCTCCTGCCCATGTCCTCCACTGTTTTAGCTTGTTGAACATTGTGAACAAATCTCATCTTGTCCTTTATGTGAGGACAATATCTATACCTATGATCTCCTTTACAACCACAACATTCCATAGGTGTCTGCTTTGGCCTTTGCCCACCTAGTTCAGCCATCCTAGGCTCTCTCAAAACCGGTTGTCCTTGTGGACTGTTCCTAAAAAATGGTGGTTTGTTTCCCTTCTACCTCTGCTCCCTCTTAAACTTCTTCTTGTCTCCCCAAACTTTTTGGAAAGTAGGCTTTTCTTTTTGCTAATCATATAAGCATTTTTCTCTCCTTATAGTTTCTTCCATAGTTTTAGGATCATCATACTAGATCTTGTCACCGATGGAAGATGGCAGCCCACTTAGATACCTTTGAATCTTAATTGTCTCATCCTTGATGAAGGGAACATACTTCAACAACTCCAAGAATCTTCTTTCATACTCATCAATGGACAGACTTTCCAGCTTGAGTTCAAAGAACGCTTTCATTTTCTTGTCATAATACCTCTTAGTTAGGTACTTCCTTTCAAAATGTCTCTTGAATTCCCTCCATGTAACATTCTTCTCTCTGACGTGTTGTTCTTGCACAAGTTGATCCCACCATACGGTTGAGTTGATAGATGGCAATTCTTCCTTTCGCATGAGAAGAATAATTATGCAATTGAAAATACTTTCTCATGCCCAACAACCATGTCTCTGCATCTTCATCCTTCTTGTGCTCCCCATCAAATGTAGGAGGTTTGATTTTGTTCATTTCCCCTCGTAGCTCATCTTCCCCGGACCTCTTATGCTTTATAACAAGGAATGAAATTGAGGTGTTGTGTGCTCTTTTATTGGAATTCCTCAGGGAGTGTTGGTGATGTCGGTTAATACTTCTTGTTCTTCTGGGACTTCCTGTTTTTCTTGATCCACTCTCCTTATCCAATTTATTTTATATTCTTTCCAGTCTCTGCATCAACTTCACATTGAATTCTCCCTATTTCTCCCTGACTTTCATGAGCATTTTTTTATCTGCTCAGTGAGTCTGTACATCTTTCTGCAACTTTTTAATGATTTTCTTCATGTTCTCTTCTTTATCTATCTCTTCTCCATGCCCATTGGAGTTCGATCCTTCAACTTCCAAATGGACACCCATTACTCTTACTTCATCCTCAAAACTATAAGTATCTTGTGCCTCCTCCATGCTCTACACTATGCAACAACTCGATTCGGCCCGTCAATTGTTAACTCTGCAAAAATATTTTAATAATTTTCCAGAATAAACCAATCTGATTCAATAAAAAAAATATATCAGATTCCATTTTCTGCAAGTCTTGGTCAGTCAAGAACCCCTTGGGATTCAATCTCCAAGCCCGGTTATGTTCTGCAACAAATTTTGGGCACTAGCCCCTTTTTTTCAACCCTTAGTTCACATGTGACCATGATTGTGACTAAGCGCTTATGATTTGGGTGCTTATCTGGAACCCTGAAACTTCGGGCTCTGGGCTTCAACGGATTTCAAAGCACATCACAACAAATCTCTTGAAGTGAGGGATTAGCAAGCTCACAAAGTAGGGTGGATCAATAGTCCACGTCTCCCAGCATACAATGGTTGATACTCGCTATGGAACTCCAGGCTTTGGGTTTTCGAGACTTCAGATGATTCCACCTTTGCTCAACCCAAAACTCCTAAACCGTGAGTCTCTGCATACTTCCACGTCGCTCCAGTGACGCCATCGCGTCACTTTACTTCGGTGTAACATAACTTTGGGGGTTTCTTTCTCCCATTCCATCACGATTCATTTCTTCCAGAGTGTCTAGTCTCCAGACTTTATGATCTGGCGCCACACGCCCACTGGGGCCCACGGTTTCTGTGCTTGAACTAAAATATACCAAAAAGTCACATCAAACTTTATACTTTTCAAATTGTGGGGACATGGGTCGACGGTTTTGGAGTAACTCATTGATCATTCCAAAATTTTCCCCATGCTAACACGTACCCCTTCTGGGAAATCGTGGTTTGGATTGCGGGACCACCTTGTAGAATTATCTATCACGCATCTTCGATCTCCGCAATGTCGCCCGACCATCGATCTTGATAGATCGTGATCAAAGTTAATGCGGGTCCATTCCAGCTAACTTCTTCGCCAAGTTTAACTACCTTGTGTCACGTTCTAACAACATTTCTATCTTACAAGGTTCTTAACTCACTAACACGTGGCACGCATCCCATGTCTCCAAATCATCCTTAGTGACATCAGCAGGCCACATCACTTTGGGACTTTGGGATTCGGAAGATTTCACCTTTGCATACCCTGTTTCTCTCGAACGTCGAACTCCTGAACTTCCTTACCTTCCGCTCTTGGCTTAACCCTACAGTTTTGATCCGTCCTTGGTCAAATCCAACGGTAAACACTCCCCCCCCCCAGATCTACAGTGTAGATCCTCTTCGGAACTTCAGCTTCGACCCTTTCTGCTGTATTACACATAAATTTCACTAAAGTCATGAAGTCTGAAGTACTTAGGGGTTAATATTCATGCACCTTTCTCCAGATTTGACGGTTGTGAAGGATCCTCCTTCTCCCGAACAAATCCCACGACCCAACTTCAAACCTCACAGTTCCAACCCCATAGTTACTGCAATGTCTTTTCTCTACCACCATTCCATAAACCTTTATACCTCCTAGGCTTCATAACATGGCCAATGTATTATCTTGGCACTCTGGAATCTCTGAAATTCAATTTTGTCCCTTTCAACAAAAATTCCCTCTGAAATTTGTCTCACTAACCACTAACATGGCCCATCTAGGCTCAGTGTCGAAAACTTGGCTTTGATACCAATTTGTAACATCCCTTGACCGGCGACCCCGACCGAGTAACGCTACCGAAGCAACCTTTTCTTTTCCTTTACTGCTCTGATACCATTTATGTGACATTTCTGACCTTAAAAAACATGCCAGGCCATGCCACCGAGTAACTTTGCGGAAATAATCACATATAAAACTTAACCGGAAGATAGAGATATTATATGGTATTCACACATATAAATATATATCTATCTAATGCAATTAAACATGCGTCGATACTCTACTCATACATCTGTTCATGCAGAAGAAACATTAACACCTACATGCAACATATATATACATGCATTACTCATTAGTTAGAATGAAAATACAAATACACAACATACATAGAACATAGAATTGGTACTTATCTTTTAATAGGTGACCACCAACTGTGTTTAGACCTTTCACAAACCTCCCAGACTTAGACCACGCTGCTCATCACGCTCAACAGTGGGTCACCCCCAAGCTGGGACTAAACTCCACCGGGCAAGGGAATTCTAGGCTTGACAAGGACAACAAGGAAGTTGCACAGAACAACAGGAAGGATCTTTTATCCCAGTAGCCACTTACGCCCACAACCCACAGACCCTCAATCCCCACATGCCTGCTCCACCCCAATAGGGTACACCTTCACTAATACAAGTCCATCGACTACTACACCTCCCTTACCTTGGGCTTCAACAAAAGGCTGGACCGGAAGTCTCAAAGTACTATAGCTGCTACGGGACTCCCTCCAGGAGAACTCATTTCCCAAAAAAATCTCTCACCTAGGAGAGTTTCTCACAGGCCTGACAACCTGCTTCTTCAATTTAGCTCTTATGTCAAAAAAACACAAGTGATGTCAACAACAGAATTCGGGTAACACACAGGTGAAGTCAACCACATAAAATGGGTATGGACACAGAGTATCATAAAAAACCAAGCTTACCCAAAACTGCGTTCGCAACAACCACCAACTTCTACGACACAACATGACTCAGGAAAAAATACAAGTTTGTCAGGCTTCACAGGAAATACGCAAGACAACTCCAGTGTCTGTAGGTTACACTGGCACGTGAATCAGTGGGGAGTATGGCTCTCTTCCAGGGTGGCTAACCTCGCGAGAGTGTCGATCCAATCGTGAAGTATCGTGACAGTCATGAGAATCGTGAAACTGGTGAGTGAGCGGACCTCCAATGAGTTGACCTTCCCACTTAAAATTGCATGCGCCCAGGTTGACATGTGTCTCCCTGAAGTTGCATGAGCTGCACTTAACACTCATCCCCCTTTCCCCCAGGAACTTAGGACAACATGGTTATATCAAACCTTAGCTTCTAGGAAATAATAATATAATATTATTCTTTTAGAGGTAAGCCCTCTAGGTTAGCCCCTATTCCTAGACACTTAGCCCCTTCCCCACCTAGTGGAGCTTGGTCCCCCATAACTCTTTCTTCGTGGAGGGTCTACACGCAGCAGTGTAATTTTATTAATGATATGTGTGTATATACATATACAAAATCAGGCTCATTGGCCTTAGCATCTGGCTCACCAACCTAATAAACACATAACTCTCGCAGCTTATAACCACTCGACTCACCAACCTATAAGCATAATTACAATTCAGCAGGGGCTCGGCCTTGGGGTGTTACACAGGGAATACTCCCCCATTTGAAAAATCAAATTTTCACAATGACCACCACATTTCATAGGTTCTCCATTATAAATCATGATGTATAAGTTGTTCACAACGTGGGTGTAGCAATGGATTTCTTGGTCCACATGTCGATGAATGAAGCTATGGGTGCTACCACTACCAATTAAGACAATGGCTTAGCAATGTTTGATGTAGCCAATCAATTTCAGGGTTTGTGGAGTAGAAATACCATTTAAGGCGTGCAATGAGATCTATAGTTCAACATCCTCTAGATTATTCAAGGGAATGTCTTCAAAGAATAGGTGAAGGACCTTCAGGGGCATACCTTCAGCTTCATCAACATAAATGTCCTTTGAAATAGACTTAAAGAGTTTTGTATCCTTACATTTATGCCAAGGGAAATATTTATCATCATAGTTGTAGCAAAGACATTTAAGTTGGCATTCCACAACTTCGGCTCATGTTAACTTGTGGATCTTGAGAAGTGGAGAGGATGTAAAGGGATTGGTGGTGAGGCGGGCAGGGGGATAATGGAATAGGGATGAGGAATAAATAAGGTCTATTTTATTTTAGCATTCACCATCTTTTGAGCTTCCCAAGCTCTTTTAGAGGCTTCCAACCAAGTGGTAGGATGAGCCATTCGAGCTCGTGCATGTTCTTTTTCATACTATTAATAAAGCATTCCTTAAAAATGGTATTGGACATGCATTCAATGAGGATGGCCAACTGCTCAAAAGATAATATGAAATCTTTGAATGTGCTAGATTGTTTAAGCTTGGTCATTTGTCCCAAATAATGAATGTTTGTTTCAAAGCATGCATAGAGGTCCATGACAAATAACTCTCGTGGGATTTCTTATATCATTTCCAAAATTACCAAGATTCAAGATCCAAATGTAAGACACCTACATAAAGTTTCATCCAGTCATTTGTGATGCCATGTAGGGAAAAGTAATGTTCCATATGAGTGATCCATCCTGTGGAGTTAGACCCATCAAATTTATTGAGATTGACTTTGGGAAGTTTGTGCTACATGCTAGTCATCTGATTACAAACAACTAAGGTGGAGTGATGCCCACTAGGATTGGATGATTTAGTCCCTTCCTTTTGGGGAGGTTGTTTTGACCTTTAAAAACCTAAGGATTGTGAAGTGATGATCTAATTCTACATCACCATGATTTTGGACATCTCGTCATGTAGTAATTCTAGGTTGGCTAGCTTGTCATGGATTTCATTAAGATTTTGTTGAGCATAGGAGTGGTTGCAGTCTATCTTATGTCACAACTCATCGTATAGATTTTTCAAAGTGGAGACTTTGTTGGAGAGATCTACTCATTGAGTGGTAGCCATAGAGATGTGGGTCCAAAAAAAAATGGTTATCATAGAGTGGTACCAATGTGATATCATTGTGTCTCAAGTCTTTTGAGATAGATTCCTAGAAGTGGTGTGGAGGGGTTTGCCTAAAAGACTTACTAGGGAGTAGTATCAAGGCAATCAACTTGGCACAAGGACTCGATTGAGATAGATCTCAGATAAGGGTGATCGTAGGACCCAATCTTCTTTTTTGTTTCTTCTAATGAAGTTGTACTCCCACCTGAATATTATTGTGCTGACAAAATTTCCAAATTTTTCTATACGACAATTTATGTAGAAACTTCATATACTAGCAAAAAAGGATAGGGTTTCCAAAGTCCCAAGGGCAGGGGAGTGTTGGGTGTTATAGCTCTCTTATATACATGTAGGGTCCAACCATAGTACTTGGTCCAATCTCTCAAGGCACCAACTAAGGAGGTTCAATCGTACTCTTAGCCATACTAGCTGATTTGCCAGGTATTAGAGAGTAATCTTGCCGAGTGTTGTTCTTGGTGCACTATAGTAGCAAGATGGTCGATCGACTTATCTAAAGCTAGTTTCAGGTAACCTAGTAGTGAACTTTAGATATGTATGATGGTATGTGGAAGTAAATTATGTGTAAATGTGTTTTTTGATGCAATACTACTTGAAGGGGTACCAAGAAGGGTTACAAGGGTGTCCAACTAGGTGAAACCGCTTGTATTTCCTATTTGTATTCTTTGCCAACCAAAGATTCACTCATTGAACAACAGATCATTGTGTTATTTATAGACTTTGGAAAACATCTCTAGAATAAAATAAATTCTCTAAAAATCTCGGCTTAGGAAAGTGCTCTAATACCACTTGGGGTGTTCCTTATTAGCAGAATAGAATATTCAGAGCATAAATAATAGACTATAGCAATATTTGGAGAAAATATAACAAATAATAATAGAAATTTACAATTGTAGGAGAACCAAAATACCACAATTAACGATACATTTATCGATTAAAGCAATGTTCACTTGCTTCTTCGAGGGGGGCACCTCTAGTTGAGCAAAGCTCCAATTACAATATGCTTCACAAGACATCTCATTACCTTGCTTCTACTTCTTTATATTGTTTCTACCTAATGTCCTAGGAATCTTATAGTAAACAAATTTTCTAGTAGGTGGAATCTTCTAGTAAGCCTTCTTACAATTATTGTTTTCACACTATATCTACTACATAACAACCTAACATTTTTTCTAAAGGGGTGAGGGTAGGACCCTAACAGTTTTTCAAAACTACGACATAGTCTTAAGAAACCATAATGCCAAGTCAACACATGTGAGTTAATTTTGTCATACAACTCGAGCCCTCCAGTGACTAACTTAATATACACCTATTTCTTGAGGCCACTTACTTACCTAGTTACACCATTCAATTCCTATTTGTAAACTCTCTTTCGATTAGCATATCTTTGAAACCTTATCTTCTAGGGACACACTCAGATTAGCAACTTGTCTTGATCTAAGCTCTCTTCCACCTTTTCCATGCTCTTGTGTTGCTTGCACCTATCAACCCATGCATCTCTACAGGGACCTCTTATTATTGGCTTGGTGCCAACTTTAAAGGCTTATTGATTCATTCTATGGCACCTCCATTGAAATAGTTCCACTCACGTGTTGGGTAAGAGAGGTATAATCCCCTTGAGGGCTCTTGGGTCTCTCTAGTTGGTGTTATTATTTATATATCTTTTGTGGTAGTAAATAAAGTGGTAAATGCATATCTTTCTATTGGATATTAGGTACAAGTCTTGTCTTATAGGGAAGTTGAGTTGCGGTGTAGTATTTTCCAGGATGTGGATCATTGTTGGAGACATGTCACGACTCCCTTATTCAATACAAATAGCTTCAACACCCATAACAACAAATTTCAGGTGATTTTCTTCCATATTACTATTTGTGTTTTTCAACATTCGGGTTTCTAGCTCACTAAAGGAATCTCTGGTAAATTAACTCCAAGGTGTTCATTTATTTTCCTTTGATAATTTAGTGGTAGACCTTGATTTAAACATGATGTGAAGTACTCTAATATTTTATAATGACAGGTTAATATAATCAAGCTTTAAAACTCTAATTAACTTGGTGTCTCTCCCTCTCTTTTTTATGCTCGCTTTCATCATTTTAGGGTTTCTTGTTTTTTCCCTAAAACTAAGCGATGACTACACTCTCTCTTTTTCCCTTCTTTAGTAGTGTGTGCGTGTGTTAGGGTGGTCTTCCATCCTTTCCCTCAACTTGGGTGTGGTAGCTCAAACTTGTTCATTCACTACATAAAGTGGGTTGGTTTATCAAAGCCTTACTTCTCAGTTCTTTCTCTCCCTGACTTTTCACGAGTGGATCTCATAGATATTTTTTGAAATTCTCATTTACTTTTAGTTATAACGTTGGTCATTTCTCGTTCGCTCGACACCATTGTTGCATAAAGGAGATGTGCATGGAAATATACTTGGTTTGCAATGGAATAAGGACCTTGTCTGATGCTTTAATTGACAAGTTGGCCATGTTTTTAGGATAAACGTGTTGATGATCAATGGCTTCTCTTTAGGGCATGGGACACTTACCTCGAGCCACTCTTGCCTATTTATACCATTAAATTCATTTTTGCAAATTCTCTTTCAATCAATGTATCTTTGAAACCCTATCTTTCAAGGACACACTTGGATTAGCAACACTTGTTGAGCTAAGCTCTTTTCCACCTTTTCCATGCTTTTATGTTGTTTACGTGCGTCTCTTGAGCCACCTCTATGGGGATCTCTTATTATTTACTTGGCACTAACCTTGAAGGCTTGTTGATTCATCCTAGAGCACTTCTAATAGCATAGTTCCACTCATGCATTGGAAAATTCAACCCTATAACCTCGAGGGAGATTTTATCAGAGCTAGAGAAAGGTAGGTATCATCCCCTCGAGGGATCTTTGGTCTCTCTTCTCAGTGTTGTTATTGATATATATTTTGTGGTAGTAAATCGAGTCTTACTTACATATCTATATATGTATATTTCTATTGGAGATTGGGGACATGTCTTGTCTTGTAGGGAAGTTGAGTTGCAATGTTGGATTCTCTAGGATGTGCATCACTCTTGGAGACCTGTCACAACTCTATTTTTTAATGCAAGTAGCTTCAACACTGACAACACCAAGTTTCAAGTGAGTTCCTTCCATACTTGTCTTTGTCTTTTTCAACGTCAGGGTTTTCAACCCACTAATGGAATCTCTGACAAATTAACCCTAGGGTATTAGTTTCATTTCCTTTGCTAACTTGGCGGTAAACCCTGATCTAAACTTAGAGTGAAGCACTCTAATAATTTACAACCACAAGTTCACATGATCAAGATCTAAAACCCTTATTAACTCAGTGTCTCTCCCTCTCTTTTTTATCCTCTCTTTCCTCATCTCAGGTTTTGTCATTTTTTCCCTAAAACCGAGTGGTAGTTCCACTCTCTCTTTTTCCCTTCTTTAGTACTATGTGTATGTTAGGGTGGTCTTCCATCATTTCGCTCATGTTATGTGTGGTAGTACAAACTTGTTTGTTCACTGTATAAAGTGGGCTTTCTCAAAGCCTTGCTTCTCACAACTTCACTTCTCAAACTTTTACGAGTGGATCCAATAGATATTCTTTGAAATTCTCATTTACTTTTGGTGATATAGAGGGCCATTTCTCATTTGCTCGACACCATTGTTGCATAAAAGGAGATGTGTAGAGAATTAGACTTAGTTTATAATGGAACATGGACTTTATCCCATGCTTTACTTAACAAGTTGGCCATGTTCTTAAGAGAAACATGTTGATGATCTATGGGTTTTCATTATGGGACACTTACCTCCTATACATAAGGAATTTATCCCTTCTATATGGGAAGGATTTCTCCCCTCTCTGTATTATCTTCACCCCCCCCAGTATGAACTAGTGTCTTAGTGTGAATGTTCCTTAATTTGGACATAATTGTTTCTCTTTCTACAAGTCATAACATCTATTATGATTTTTTATTTAAGATTACTTCTTTCAATGATTTTGATATTGCTTATTAGTCCTCATCGAAGGCTTGACACTATAGCAATCGTTTTGCGTTGACCAAAATTTTATTGTTTTTTCCATAGTTTAACTTTGTTGCGAGCGATTTGATTTGATTTCTTGTCTTCTGATTGATCCTTCAAAAAAAGATCTTCTTGTCAGGCCGACAGTGGGAATGTAATAAGAAATTTAATTATGCTATTATATCAGATGGTTAGAACGGGTGCATGTACAAGTGTCAAACTTCCAAGATGATCTTTGTTTCTGAAGCTTGTCGTTTTGTCAGTTCTTGAATGGGGACATTGAAAGTTGTGGGACAGACAAAATGCAAATG